>KK113332.1:107917-141755 GCA_000611955.2 Stegodyphus mimosarum | reverse complement strand
ATCCAATTTTAATTGTGATAAACCATGAAAGGTTTGAGGCTTTTATTAAAAATGTTTTGAATGCAAACGAAAACCTATTTGATGCACTTAAGTATCAGTCAATTAAAGAAGAAATGAGTATTTACATGCGCAGAAATTACACAGTTGTTAAAAGTAATATGATGGGTAAAATTTACGATATAGACACCTTTGATCGAGGCCAAATAATAGGTGCTCGATGCATAGTTCATTGATTTCCAAAAATAGTTCGAGAATAGGGGTTTTTTCATTCCATAGTATTAAAATGAGAGTACTCAGATAGAAGAAAGAGAAAGAACAATCAGATGTAATGCAAGTAACAAGCCCCTTGGAAGATCGTGATCTTCAAAGCCTCAATATTATAGAAAGTAGCTAGAGATGTTAAGATTTATCTCAGGTGACCTCTCAACTAAATGAGCCCTCTAACAATCAACAAATGGAATATGCTCCTTTCGCTTCACCCGTATGGTCCTTCAGAATTCGAAGACCCACGAGAGTACCATTTTTCATTACAAGCACCGCGCTCAACGTTTTGATGATTCACAAACACTGTCACTGGACTATCGACACTGGAATGATGTTTCCCAATCATGCCTTCATTACTTTGTCAGTAGGCTAAGAACGTGACGCTAGCCGCATGAAACCATGGATTCAGCATCATAGATTAAAACTGTAGAAGGTCATGTCGTTTCAGTGACAGTCTGACATATATTTCGCTTTGGCAGTGGTCGTAAAGTCGTAACCAGTGCCACCTTCATTGCATCTAACTACATAGATCTGTTGGGATTTCTTCATGCTTTTCAGCTGTTCGGATGGAAATAATATGTATTGGCGGCGGAACTGCTCCGAATAATTACCACTTGGTTCGAGAAACATTCCACTGAATTTTTCGTACTGAATTGGCTATCAAAAAGCCCGGATTTAACTCTTTCACATCAAAGTCGCCCGAAATGCTAGTGCATTCAAACATCGGCAGATCACCCGAACGGCTGCTTCCCTTTTCTACTTAGTGCTTTACTCCATCACGTTAATGTATAGCTCATTGGTTTCGGGAGTTTTTAAATAATATAACAATCATTCTTTTGAAGAGACTAAAAGTAACTCTCTTATTTGAATGCATCTTCTCTCTCCTTTGTTTGGCGTTAATTTTTAGCTAGTGATGCTCGCAGCTGCAATCCTGTTCTAAAGTGAAACTGCGCACGATGTGTGAAACCGCACAGAGATCCATGTTTGATTTAATAATTTTGTTACACGTTTCGAAGGTTTAACTTCAACAACATTACCACGCGGGATCAGAAATTTCGGAAACAAATGGAATTTTATCTTTGTATACTACAGGGATAGATTAATTTTCTATGACAGTGATGTATTCGCATGCAGATAATGCAGACTTTTAACCCACCTCATACAGACTTTGAGTGTTTGCTCCAAGTCACCACGATCACTGACATGCATTGTCATAGATTTTTCTCGTGAAGTCTATTTCTTTCTTAAAAGAACTAAAAGAAAAAAGATTAAAACGAGAATACCTCATCTTCATAAGAAACATCAAAGCTTTGATTTAAATTACTAGGAAAATAAGAATCACTGTTTCGTAAGCATTTTTCTCTTTGACTCAAACGTTTCTTCTTTATCATATCTGAAGTGAACAATTAACCATACGTAACTAATATATTTCATTGATGAACCCGAGTTAACAAGAATTATATTTTAACTTACTGTATTACATATCAAGTGAATATGAGAAGAAAGTCATGTTTTTCCCTAACTGTTCATTTTTTAAGTCGAATTTTACTAACGCACACATGTGTTTATTAGATTTAAAAAAAAACTTAAAGGCTGAAATGAGTGTTTCATTACCAGATTTTGTACTTTCTGACTTCCTTCTACTGAAATGAAAACATTCATAACTTATTAAGAAGAAATATTTGTGCATGTTATACGTTTTTGATTAATTTTATACTACTTGAGTATCTTTGAAAATTTGTTTCCCAGTCCAGTGCTAATATATTACTAATTTTCGCTTTTTCAATGCATTTCGTATGTGACAAAAAACTCAGTTTAAAAGCTTTTACTTACTTAACACCTTGCTTTGCATTGCCGAATCGGAACCATGCTTTCATTTTTATTACACATCATGAGAATATTTGAAAAAAGGCATATTTTTTCCTTCTGTTACCACAATTTTAACTAGTATTTTACTATTACACAGATTTCTTTAGTGAAATCTTAAATATTAAGTTGAACGTTTCATTACTAATTTGAAGATTCTGGATATATCCTGCTCAAATGTTCATAATTGATTAGCAAAACAGTTTATATATGTAATTTGTTGCACTCTTGGTTAATTTTTAAATCGTTGTTCATCTATAACACTCGATTTCTAGTGAAGTATTGAAATGATTATTAACTTCCCGCTTTTCCAAAGAATTTCGTAGTCACATATGTTCAGTGCAGAAAATTTTCCTAACTTACTAATATTACGACCAAAATAGAAAACATGCAGAGTTTTCCTTAAGATTTATATGTTTGTTTCTTTAAAAACATGCACATGAATATCCACGTTTGATTATTTAATGTGTATTTTCCTATACCAGAACGAAAATTTCGAACGAAAGTTTTTAAATGTTCTACAAAAATTATGCATTTGTGATGTCGTTGCCTTTTCGCAAACGTTTTGAGAATGCGCTCTCGGTAGACACATTTCGAAACTGTTTTCTCTTTGCTGAAGGTAGGTTGGCTATTGGAAACTATTTTATCTTCACTCTTGGTATATTCCAATGAATTCTCGATACTTTTTTGGTTTATTTTCAGCTTATGAGTTATTTAAATATTTAAAAGTATGTTTGTAGATCGTTTATGTTAACATTTGTGATAGATTTCTTGGATGATTTTGAAAAATTATTTATTTTATTCACAGTATTAGCCAATTATGACAGAATGCTGGATTTGTTCTTATTATTCAGCATACATATGAACTTCAGTATTCCATATCTTTCACGTAATTGTAAATTTTCCTATCAGTAATAAGAAGACCATTGGAATAAATGCAAGATATGCAAACATAAGATAAAAATTTGGAAGTAAGAAATTCTTCAGATCTGAGAAATTTAGTAGAATGGGCAACTATTCTACCTAGTCGAAGCTTATTTTTTTGACATAGCATATAAAACGTAAATTTACTAAAAGATATAATGATGATCAAGTACTGTGCAAAAATCTGGACGGTAAGTATACAGATCTAGTTATATGACAGTTTTCCATAAAAGTGGTTCCAGCGAAGGAAACAGGCTGGTAGTCACCTGAAACTTTAAGTGAGCACCTATCTTCTCTCTTACAAAGGTTTTTAGTAGAACTGTTAATTCTACGTAAGAGCGAAGGCCAAATGCCCACTTAAAGTTTCAGGAGACTACCGGCATTTTTCATTCACTGGAACCACTTTTTATGGCAAACTGCCTTATAATCAATTTTGTATAATTACCTTGCAGATTTTGGAGAGTACTTGATCTTCACTATACCACTTTTTAGTAAATTTACCTTTTATATGCCATGTCATTCCAAAAATAAACTTCTAATAGGAAGAATATTTTCACATCCTACTTAATTTCTTAGATCTGAAGAATTTCTTTTACTTCCAAATTTTTACCTTATGCCTACATATGCTGCATTTCTTCCATTCGTCTTCTTATTACTGATAGGAAAAATTACGATTACGTGAAATATTTAGAGTACTAAAATTCATATGTATGTTGAATAATAAGCAAAAATCCGCCATTCTGTCATAATTGATTAATACTCTCAATAATAAAATTTTAAGAAAATATCAGTTTCATTCGAGTGAATAAAATAAACACATTTTTCGAAAACATCCAAGAAATCTATCAGTGTCAACATAAATGATCTACAAATATATTTTGAAGTATTTAAATAACTAGGCTGGAAATAAACCAAAAACGTATCCAGAAATTATTGGAATATACCAACAGCAAAAATAAAATACTTTCCAATAGCAAAGAGAAAACAGCTTCGAGATGTCTAAAAGACTACCGAGAGCGTACTCTCAAAAGTTTACAAAAAGGCAACGGCATCACAAATACATAAATTTTGTGGAACATAACATTATTTAAAATTTTTCGTCCCAAATTTTAGTTCTGATATAGAAAAATATACATTAAATAATGAAACGTGGGTATTCATGTACCTGTTTGTAAAGAAACAAATATATAAATATTTTGGTAATAATATCGGTAAGTTAGGAAAATTTTCTGCACTGAACATATGTGGCTATGAAATTCTTTGGAAAAGCGGGAAGTTAATAATCATTTCGATCCTTCATTTGAAAACAAGCATTAGAGATGCACAACGAATTAAAAATTAACCAAGAGTGCAGCAAAGTACGTATGTAAATTATTTTGCCACTCAATTATGAACATTTGAGTAGGATATATACAGAATCTTCAAAATTACTACTGAAACGTTCAGTTTAACCTTTAAGTTTTTACTAAAGAAGTCTCTGTAATAGTGAAATACTGATTAAAAATGTGCTAACAGAAGGAAAAAGTAAACCTTTTTTAAAATATTCGCATGATATATAATAAAAATGAAAAGCATGGCCTCAGTTCAGTAATGCAATACAAGACGTTAAGTAAGTAAAAATTTCGAAATTAAGTTTTTGTCACATACGAAATGCACTGAAAAAGCGAAGATTAGCAATATATTAGCACTGGACTAGGAAACAAATTTCCAAAGATAATCAAGTGGTTTTAAAATTAATTAAAAAGTATAACATGTACAAATTTTTTCTTCGTAAGAAGTTATGGATGTTTTCGTTTCAGTAGACTGAAGTCGGAAAGTACAAATTTGGTAATGAAACACTCATTTCAGCCTTTAATATTTTATTTAAAATGCAATAAATACATGTGTGCGTTATTAAAATTCGACCTGAAAAATGAGCATTTAGGGAGAAAACATAACATTCTTCACATATTCACTTCTTGTATCGGTTTATATGCTTAGTAGTAAGTGTCTTTTCAGGTTGGGTCGTTTTTTCTGATGGTCGACACGCTATAATATATTGGACACAATTAGTCCATCTTGTTCATAGTAAGAAATGGCATATATTATGATCTGGTTCTCAAGTTATACACTTGACATTATTCGCAATTACTTAACTGTTCTACATGGGGTAGGGTTTTTTACCCAGGCACCCTGATGTTACAGTTTTCTACAGTGAACAGAGAACACATATTCACTTGTTATGAAATACAATAAGTTATAAGATAACCCTGGTTCATCAATACAATCTATTAGGTATGCACGGTTAATTGTTCATTTCGAATATGATAAAGAAGAAACTTTGAGTCAGATGGAAACATGTTTACAAAATAAGGATTCTTATTTTCGTAGAAATTTAAATCAAAGGGCTGATGTTTCTTCACCCTTTGATTTAATTTAATCATGAAGGTGAGATATCTTTTGGACATGTTTTAAAGAAAATAGTGTATAAACTTCTTTTTAAGAAAGAAATAGACGTCACAAGAGAATCTATGACAATGCAAGTCAGTGATCGTGGTGACTTAGCCAAAATATTCAATTTCTGTATGAGCTGGGTTAAAAGTCTCCGTTATCTACTTGCGAATACATCAGTGTCAGAAAAAATTAATCTATCCCTATAGTATACTAAGATAAAAATTCCATTTTTTTCCTTAATTTCTGGTTCAGCGTGGTAGTGTTGTTCAAGTTAAATCTTCCAATGTTCAAGTTAATTCTTGTAACAAAATTATTAAATGAAACACTATAAGTATTTAGTAAAAATTTGTTTCCAAGTCTTTACAAGGCGTTGTAAAAGATAAACAGGAAAGTATTTGAAAATTAAATGATTTGCGGTGCACTAATGTAAAATATGTGTTCAAATGGTTAAGGTACTTCTCAAAAAAGATAATAAGATAATAAAAAAGATAATAGATAAGGTATTTCTCAAAAAAGGTTTATGAAATCATGATAACATCACAGTCATTCGCAAATAACCTTTGTCTGAAAACTGAAAATTTTATGCTCAAAATTTACTTGGGATTCAGAAAAAGAAACATTAAGGGATTCAAAATGAAGATACTTATGTAAACTTTCCGAAATGAAATGTACAGTAGTATTTCAGGAAATATTAACTTCTAACCATTTTGTAATTTTGTTAAATTATATGTAATGAACATATGTGAGACACGAAACCATTCGGATGCGAAAGAAATAATAAACATTCAACTATCTGGCAGTGAATCAAATTTCATTGCAAACGTAATGGCATGAAAAGTAGACAAATATATCTCTATGGAATATCTTGATGATAATTTCGGAGTGTGTTTGTTTCGGATATAAATAGTTAAAGGCCCCTAGGTTAGTAAAGAACTACTAAATTCGGCCAATTTTCATCAAAAACGCAGTAAGAAGTTCTGCGTACTGATAAAATGTTACATAAATTCTCTAGCTTTATGACTTCTCCCAGATATTGGCAAGACCAACGTCTATCTGAGCAATACAAGATAACTATGTGTTTAATAGGTTACTTCAAGGATATTAAAGAAATAACGTTTGGGAACAAATATGGACATTTTCAAGAAAAAACAGTCTTCTCTTATATTCTTTCGGTATTATAATTATAAACAAAATGCAAGAATTAAGTAAATACGTAGATAAATATCAGGAGAAAACGGTAAATTAACGAAATGTTTTCTTAAAGTCTATGTAAATAGGAAACAGTGATCATAATAAATTTTTAAAAAAATCATAGCATATATACAGTGCATTAAAATTTTTTCTTTCGATCTATAAATTCATAACAATCAGCGAAAAAAAGTCATTTTTAACGTTCGCTTGCTTACGGTATATTCTCTCGTCGCTCTAATCTTTTTGTTTTTGCGTTGTATTATTTCTAAAGCTGTAATATTTCTGAATCTGAAGCTTCACTCAGAAGCACAAAAATCCCTCAGATTTATTAACTTGTGCTTAAATGTAGAACATAGCCTTCAAACCGGAAGACTTCAGTATAAGTAAATGTACTACAGGCAGAATAAAATTAAAAATACTTCATTATTTTCCACGCCCTGTTCATGAAACTAGCAAAGTTCTTGGTCGTTTACATGCTTTTCTGTATTTATCACTTAAGTTCATTGTGTTCCCTTTTATCTAATTTGTGAAGTATTCCTGTTTGAATACTTGTATTTGAATCTTTTTTAATTGATTTTAAAGTGTACATATATTTTGATCAATGCGCGGGTGAAATGAGGAACGCTAACAGCATTGTATCTTTACTTTATCCTTTTTTTTTCTTAAAAATACAGCTGGTTAAAAGAGAAATGTGTTTCGTACTTTGTGGAATGTATTTTATTTAATTATTATGTGTGATGCTCATGGTAAATAAAACGCTATATGTGAGCAGAATTGCGTGGCTCCAATGTTTATTTATTTATTTATTTATTTTTTTTTTTGAAGTGTAGTCTTTCTTATGTTAAGTCATACTAAAATGCGTTAAAATTTTTAAAGTTGCTGATCGTGTTAAATCATTATATGGAGTTTCTGTCAATATACGATATTTGCGAGGGATTTTATTTGCTATCTATGAGAAGTTAAATGTTAAAAAATCTGTAAGAGTTCTCTATTAAACAATGTCAATTTTGAAATGCGTACTTAACTTGGAATGTGCTCAAACTTTTAAGTTAAGTTGGATTATTATTTGGAATTCATATCAATATTACATGCTATGTATGATGCTTATGCATAATTTTATTTGCTATCCGTGAGAAGTTAAATGTTCTCAAAGAGCTGCAAGAGCTTAGTGTTAAAAAAATTAATGTCAATTTGAAATTTTTGTCTTAAAATGACTGTGTTAAATCTTTTAATTACTATGTTGGATCATTATTTGAAACTCAATGTTTCGTGTAATGTAGCATAACTACTTAGGAGTTTATATTATGCCATGTATGATAAATTAAATTTCGTTCTCAAAAGGCTGTAAGAGTTCAGTGCTAAATAAATTATTGTCAATATGAAATATGAGTATCTTTTAGTTAAGTTACAATGAATACCTTAAAAAGCTATGAGACTCAGCAAAAAATAATGATTACTGGTTGAAAATATATTCCAAGTTAAGAAATTTTTATATTACAAATTGGAGAAAAAAGACGACAAAGTTTCATTTCCATGGATGAATGTTAATTCTATGTGTAATTATAGTTAAAAATAATACTATCTCGTGTATCTTGTTAAGAAAGTCAAGGATGTGGTAAGTTCGAATATACGTAGTAGCGTTTATGAGGTTCTGTGGTAGAAGGGTGACATCATGTTAAGAATCCAAGTCATGTTTTCACAATAAGAAAATCAAGGTTTAGAAAAATGTATGTAGAGTAAAATAATAAGAAATGAAATACTTTCGGTACGTAACTGAACTAAACTGGGTAGAAATGACTCATGTATTGGTTTGAGAAAACTTTATGACATGAAAAATTTATTACTCCTTATAGGATTTCTCCTTATAGGAAGTCAGTAGGTCTTATAGTAAAGAAACTTGTGTAAGTCTGTATTTATTTTTAGGGAAAATGAATCAGAAATGCAACATGAATATATTTTAAAAGCAGGATAAAAGTTTAATCTGAGGAAAAATGTGGAAATGCAAAGTGTAAAATTTACATTTGTCGGACACAGTTTGGTGAAGCCTTTGAATAAAAGTAAGACGTGTAAAAGAGAATTCGTAATGTTTTGCGTAGTATTTCATAAAGTTAGTACAGTCATTAGTAATTAGTACAATAGATTAGAAGAAAAAGTTCTAAGTATCTCCTATTTAGTAGTATGAAAAGTAAGAAATGTAATATTCAATTTAACTGCATAGAAGAATACTGTTTAAAGTTCCAGAAAATGTTATCCATAAAGGCCTACAGTGGGAAATGGAGATGTAACATCAGTAAGTGTTTAAAACAAAGCAAAGAAGTTAAGAGTAAAATAAAAAACATAACAAGAAAAAATTTACATTTATAAAAAGAAAAAAAAATGTGAAAAGAAAAATTTCAATTTACTTTTGGAAGTAAAGTACATAAGGGGGAAAACTGCATTTGCGAAAACAGAGAAGTGGAAATTATTATGAAATTAATATTATTCTTTTGAAAACAAATTGAAAAATGTAGTAACAACTTCTTTAAAATAAAAAGCGAAAAGGAAAAAAAATTAAACTTGTAAAAATAAATATTACTTTTGTAAAAACCAAAAAATGGTAAACGAGAAAAGTTTTTAAAGTAAAAATATAAAAAGGATAGGGAAAAAAAATTTGCAAAATAAAAAGTGAAAAGAAAATGTAAAAATAAATTTTCTTCTACTCATATAAAACTGTGGAAACATTAATTTGCGACAGTACAATTTACGTTAGCAAAAGTAAAACATATAAATTTAATTTAGTAAGAACGAGAAGAAAAAAAGGAAAAAACAACGTGAAAAATGTAGTAACAACCTCTTTAAAATAAAAAGCGAGAAAGAAAAAAATTAAACTTGTAAAAATAAATATTACCTTTGTAAAAACGAAAAAAAGTTAAAGGTAAAAAACGTTTTTAAAGTAAAAAAAAAAAATTTAAAGTAAAAATATGAAAAGGAATACATTTGAGAAAAAAAAAACTTTTGCAAAATAAAAAGCGAAAATAAATTTTCTTCTACGGATATAAAATTGTGAAACATTAATTAATTTGCGACAGTAAAGTTTACATTTGCAAAAGCAAAACATATAAATTTAATCTACGAGAAGAACGAGAAGAAAAAAGAAAAACAATGAAAAATATCCTAATAATAAAGAATAACGTAATGGATTAGAAAGCTAAAAGTGCTATTTTCATATCAAAGCAGGTTCGCGCATGCGCAATCCTTCAACCTAGGGACATTATGGCGGTTTCCTCTGTACAAGGTCAAATGGGCAAAGAGGGTGGATAAGGTGAAATAACAAGTTGATAGGGATGAAAGCTGGCCTGCTCAGGCCTCGCATGTAAGAGCTGGCGGGTTCGAATCCTATCCGTGGGGTTATTTTTAAAATTCAAGGAAAATTATATTAAATTAAATAAAAAATAATTAACGGTAATAATTAAAAATAATAACGCAGTAATTCGTTAAAAATGAAGCTTACTAATTAATCATAATTAAAAGTAATCACGCATTAAATAATTAAAAATAATAAATTAAAAGTGATGTTATTCCAAGCACGTGGTTCAAGAGCCACAAACATAAAAAAGTTGTTGCCACAAAAAATATGTTCGTTACCGCAATAAATACAACATAAAAAAAATTCGTTGCCACAAAAAATAAAAACTTTGAAAATATAAAATTATTGTCACAGAATAAAAATGAAACTGCATGACGTCATTTCGTGTACGTCACTTCCCGTTATTACGTGATCCAAGATGGCGGCGGCCACGCCTCCCCTATAGCCTCGGGCGTCGGCTGAGGACAGTGGGTTACTACTAATGACAATAAAATTACCAAAATATGGGCCCCATATTCTATGCGCCCTCGGGTAATGCCGATAGTAGTCCTAAGTTCGGTGGCGCAGTCTTATCATACGTACATATATACATATTATTCCTGGATGACATTAATATCTAGATAAATGCAGCGTAAAATAAAATTCCGCTTAGTTTTGATTTTATCTGATAGCAAGTCACCTCAGACGCTACTATTTATTGTCTACAGCATTCATATTCGTTCAGTTCTATCTCAGCATTATACGTAGACTGTTGATTTTTCAGTGTCTTGTATAGTCATTGATTTCTCCAATATATTCAAATTTGTAATTTTTTAAGTGCAGTATAAATGTTCTTTAATGCTAAACCTCATAAAAGTTATTCTGTTCCTTAGTTTAGGTTAAAACGAACATTTTTGCTTTTTTCTTTTATTAATGAATTTCTTCTTTTTTATTTTAGGAGACTTTTTCGTCTTCCATCAGACAAGCAAATGAAAGACAAAAGGTGTGAGAGCGATTTAACGGAAGAAAATTTCCTGGTAAGAATTTTCTCTTTAATGATCACTCGAACATTTGTAATAATCTAAAAACATTCCCCTGTTCTTGTTATTGGTAATGTCTTATCTTGTCTTCACTGCTGCGCAAGTGTTACATTTTTTTATGGAGTAACAGGTAAGCTAGCTATAAGCTTAATTTTCTTAAATATTGGTTTTAGATATTTACTTCTATTTACAAAGAGTCTTGAAATTTAGCGGAGAATTGCTTGAAAAGAATTTCAACACTCTTATGGCGGGCTCTGTAATTGTTAAATTTTGCGTTTTACATCCTGAAGAACCATTGAATCAGGGATACCTGATTAGTAAAGAATTGTTGTTTCTTTGGCCTTGATAACAATTGGCACACGACGAAACATGGATTTAGCAAGTCTACGGAACGGTGCCAGAAGTATTCCCTGCTAAACGTCGCCTAGAATCTGTTAAAGACGTTGGCGGTGGATGACATGCTTACACACATTTTTCCCAGAATATACAAATGCGTTCAATGGCATTTAAATCCGCACTTCTCGATGGCCATTTCCGTAAACCAAATTTAGTGAAACGCTCCTCGAACCAGGTAGAAACCAACCTGCATCTGGGATAGGACAATTTTTCTATTGTTGTACGCCTTTTTCATATGAATTGCAGAAAAACATGAAGGCATATATAGTAATCATCTCGTAGATCCGTATATTTGGAGTAAATGTGCTCGATGCAAGTATGAAATTTCCAAATATTGTCAAGAGAAAACACAGCGTTGCCACTTTGATGGTTCCAGTTTGTCAAGTTGGATTCATTGTTTAATAGGGCTAATGCCATATTCTTAGCCTACCATCGAAATTGAGACTCGGTGTTCGTTGGTACAGTCGAAATTGAGACTCGGTGTTCCATGCTCCTAGCTTCCAACCATCGGTGGTCCAGTAACGGTGTTCTGTGGATCCTGTAAGACTCCGAGGGCGGTAGACTGCGGTTAGAAATTATACTCTCGTTTGTCTTTTGCTTCTGAAACTCATACGCTAATACAAAAGGAAATCACTTACTTTGAAAATCATAATCATTCAAAGCTCCTTTTTCCCTTGCAGTTTGTTCTATTTCCGCTGTCTTCGTACTCTCGTTGTACTCTTAACGGTGTGGAACGAGGAAACCTCTATTCTCAAAGTATTTCTGAAATTGACACATGTGTCTAGCACCTGGTATTTTAGAGAATCGGATCGAAGGTATCTAAATCACGACTTTTACACATGATATTATTTTTAACAATTGTTTAGAAAGTTTGTTACGTATATGCTATGGTATTTTCAGCTATGTATTCACACACTCGGAAATGAGGCAGAAGTGCCACTATATTTTGCGTAATGCTATCTATTCTATCAAATATAAATAATATAGCGAATGTAAAAAAATGTATGGCAATTCTTTAATACTCTGTACGTAAGCATTGATCAGCTGAGTGCGTGCACGTCACACACAATATTTTTCTCTTTGCCTATTCTAATACAAGATGCTTTCCAGCGATTTAATATTCAAAGGCACTTCAGTACATGATTAGGCAACTAAGAGAAAGACTAGGTAAAACTTTCATAATGTTTTAGTAGAATAATAGAAAAATTACCTTTATCTTCAAAATTCAATCAGACGTTCGAGAACAAATTTGTCGAGTAGATTACTTTTCAATGCCTACTGGTAAGCGACTGCGAATTAAATTTTGTCTCATCTACAAAACAAGCGTTTTCTATTTTGGCGATTCCTGGTTCTGTACTGAATTAAAATACTACTCATTGTTAATATTTTAGTTGGCTCCATGAACTTGCTGTTTGCTAATATCGCCACCAGTTTTTCGTATTTAACATATTAAAGCATCATGAACATTTTACTGGGTGAACGTTTGGCTCTACGTTTAGTCTAGATTCATGTAACAGTATGTCTAGATTTACATCTTGGATATATTACGCATTTGGATATTCTGGGAAAACATGTGTAAGCATGTCACGTCTTTAACAGATTCTGGTCTAGATTCATGTAACAGGAATTTATACAAGCCTCCTACCTCTAGCGTTGACATTATTCTCATACAATTTTCTAGCTTAAGAAATTTTATGATTGAAAGTACATTTCTAAAATTAATATTTAAGGAAATAAATCCTGTTGCCATCTCTTTCCAATACTGTTGTATATTCTTCTAGTCCCAGTGTATTTTCTTCTAGTTTTATTTTACTTGGAATAATATTTTAATGACTGTACTGTTAATCAGTAAAATTTATGGATCATATTTGCGAAGTAAATTATTAAATGAAATATTTCATTAAAATAAGACATTTATTGAAAACGCCGCGCAGACGATATAGTGGTTAGAGGAGCCTACTGCGGTACCGAAAGGCCCGGGTTCGAATCCCGGAGAAGGCAGGGACTTTTGTAAGTGTCATTGCGGCATGGGGGCACTCTAAATATATGGCGAGCCGAAAGTTATCTCGAGAGGTTGTGGTAGGGATAGAGGGGGGGATTCCTTCTGACTCTCCGTCCTCTGTCTGTGAAAACTGGGGGCGGAACTGAGCAAAGTCATACTGTCACCTGTCCGGTGCTCAGAGCTTTTGCCAGTCACAGGCGCAATCTTGCTTTCCTTGCCACAACGAATTTCCTGGGCTCGTTCTGATGTTATTGTCAGACAAGTGAGATAAGTCATACACACTTACATTTATTGAAAATTAACAAATACAAAAGGTTGTTTTCTCTAACTAGTAAGTCCCCGATTCTCTAAAGAATCGAATAAGTAAACATGAAGGAAACCATAATTTTTGGCAGCTCAAGTGATTGTTTTCAGATTGTTTTGTGATTACTCTCCTCAACGAAAACATTATTTATAAGCGTAAACATTGATCAGTTGAGTGCGTCCTCGCTAGACATATTTTTTCTCTTCGCCTCTCTGAGTTATATTAACCAAGTTGCTGATGTAATTGTTAGAGCTGGAAATAACAACTAAAGTAGACAAATCAGGATTTAAATTTAACTCAACTCATAACATCTTAAAACTTAAATCAAAACAGTTCTCAGAATACAAAACATAAAATTAAATCACAATAATAAGGCTTATTACATCTTATTTATTGTATTATCAGAGTCTTAAAATTCGCATTTGTCTTACTACTATTATCAGGTGTAGTATACACTCAGACTGCAATTAACGGGGTTAATATCTAGACCTCCGTCCACGGTTAATTCAAAATCACAGTTAATTCGGCGACAATAAAAAAAACGCTCGAAATAGAAATAACCCATATTATAATCAACAGAAGATAACTGTTAACAATTTACTTATATTTTCAAGCAGTTTAGTTAGGACAGTCAGTTTATTTATTTATGTAAATAAGGTCAGTAGTCAAAACGGAAGAACGCACTTTATATAAAGGAAAAATAAATATTATAAGAGACAGAAAATTTAAGTTATAAAAAGCAGTGCTTGATATTTACAAGAAAGTTTCAACAATGTCGTTATCAGTTATTAATTATTAATAATAATTGTTAATAATTATTAATATTATTCGGAATATATAAGCTTTAGGCCACGGCAATTATATTATATATTACGAATTACATACAATCAAATTACATACTGTCGTGAGTAAAAGAAACTCTTAAATATTGGAAAATCCTCTGCTATCATTGATGTTGTTATTTCAAGCACTGATAACGGCTAAATCTTTCCCTTTTTATGTTTCCAACTGGCAGTTTTGTTTTACGTTCATGGTTTATGTTAGTAATTTTTCTATCGTTCCCGTTCCACAATAAGTAAATTTATCGTATTTCCTCGCATAATTTTCACCTTCGCGTATCCCCCCGTAGCTTTTCTGCGCCAAGTTCTGAAAATTTAAAAAATATTCGTGTAAGTTTCCCTTTTCTGCGTATAGAAAACAGATCCCTCTAAATTTTATAATCGTTTCGTTCCCTTAACCATTGCTTTCATCTTATTAACAAAGACAAACCCTCACAAACAACCTGGGAAATTCACGTCCAACCTTTCTCTTTCTAACTATTGAACTTTTAACCAACCTGATACAAGAACCGGCCTATCGCAGCGAAGCCAACACGAACCGACACTCTCTACAATTTCGCTGAGTCGGCTACGTATTCACCTACTTTAATTATTTGTGGATGATGTGAGGCACAAGGAGTAGCAGAGACAGCAATAAGAATAGTGAAGTTAAAGTGAAGTAGAAATGAAAATATCGTGTTAGATATTGTAATGTTAATATTACTATGTATTGTAATCGGAATGTAGGTTTCTTTTAAAGAAATGATACTGAGATAGTTGTTTACGGTTTACCCCTGCCTACTTTTCATTCGTTACGCTTTACCGTGGCCACGTGATTCGGAAATTAATACATTTGCATAATTTTCCTCTCTCGATTTTCTGGCAATAAAATTAAAGGAAATGCAGTAATTATATTGAGACAGGAACCGATTAATTTGTAATCTGGTTAATTCACCTCCGGCGAACAGGGAATGGACTGCAGTTTAGTTTGAATCGTTCTTCTGATCCGAAAATCTTGAGCTCGAAAAATGTATAGGAAAACTAATGCAAAATGGCCAACAAACTGGCAAAGCGCCATGCCAAAGTGCATTAAGTGTCAATTGAAAATAAAATCCATTGGATTTGTTTCCCTTTGTCCTAAACCTCATGAATGACGGTGAGTCATGTGAGTGTCAGATTTTCCTTCGTCGAAAATCTGAATAATTCAGAAAGGAAATGACACAAGAAAGAACACTTTGCATGATAACATTCATATTAATGGCATGTAGATGTTTACAAAATCAGAAGGGTTCCGTCTTTTATACATTACTCTGGCTTAATAAAGCTTTGTTGTGAACTATGAATTTCCTTTTATACATAACGCGGAAAGTGTTAATAATTCGTGTTTTGGGAGGAAGTGGTATTTGTAAATATATTTTACTGAATAGATCGACTTAACAGTAGAAATCATATTTATATCTTTATCAATGCTTCTAACAATGAACAGAAGTTTGTGGCGGTATCTGTGTTGGATGCAATTTCTATTTCATTAGAAATGAGAAAACTTTCACATAGAATTTTGTTGAAAACTAAAACGTTTTTATTGCCATCGCCTTGCGGCCGGCACACGTTAAACGATCGTCTGTGCCAAGGCGCCCGTTGGGAGCCCCTGCTCTAAAAAGATGAAGGATGTCGCAATAAAAGTACTGGATTCAATATGCCCTATAAAATACTCTATGTTTACAAAATGGAAAATATAATTGCATTCTTTAAAAATCTTCCAATTCAAGAATGAAAAATATAGGTCTTCTACGACTTATTCTACAGCACCGTACTTATTCTCTGGATCACCTTCTCACACATCTACTATTCGAGATGACAAAAGACACGTCTAGTTTCTTCTTTAAGTTCTTTTATTTTTAATTCGCAAATTGGGATTAAAATACGTGCGTGTTAAGAATCTGAAGTCCATACTAAACTAAGATTGCCGGGTCCTAGTGAACGAAAGCTTTCTGCGTAAACAAATGTCATGGATCTGGCTAATAGTACACTGGAACAGTTCTTTAATGATTAGTTAGTCGTTCAGTTTTTAAATGCATTGCATATTAATGTTTTTAGTCTTGTTTTTACCACAAATATTTCCTCGAAGAAATTCTTACTTTTCATATTCTTTGAAACTTTCTAGGATCTAATCTCCTTTGCTAAAATGCACTCTAACTCAATCTACTTAAACGTCTAAGTTACGACTTCTCGCAAAGATTGCAAGATGAGTACAACAGGGGGAGGGTGTAAAAGACCCTTTTATTGAATACACTATTTTAGAGACGGCACGGACTTACGTGCTTACACGGTCACCAACCACTTGTGGTGAGGAACTTAAAAGATAATGTAACAATTAATTTAAAAGGTAAATAGTAGTTCAAGAGTAAACAATTCAATTTAACCTAGCAGATTGACTCAGAAACCTACACCGGCGATACACTAATTTCGGCGGCAAGGCCAAGATTCAAAGTTCGATAGCTGGTAGAATTTAACAATTTGCGCTTTCAGTAGCGAAACCAACGTTCCGACTAACCTTTTCGCTATTCAGTTTAAATCAGTGGTTCCCAGACTTTTTTTCTCATAGACCACTTTCAAAATTTAGCTGGTTCCGATGAACCCCCTGCAGCTACGTTCCTACCATATCCCCAAAACTCGACCAAAAATGTGAAGATTAGATCTAACTATGGAAATTTTGCTTTGCGGGTGAGTTGCAACCACGAATTAATAGTTTTCGAAAAAAAGAAAGTGAGAATTGATTGGTTAATTAATTAATTGATTGTGCTGTGAGTGGATGTCAAAAAAGTAAAGTTGGCCAATCAAAAAAGTGATTCCATCCAACTTTACCTTTTTGACATTTACTCACAGCACAAGGAACCAATCAATTTTCACTTATTTCATTTAGAAAACTCCCCATTCGGAGTGGTAAAAGTAAAAAGAAAAATAGTATATTTTTTTGTGTTGTATTTATTATGTAATTATTATTGTTATCACATTACATTGTAATATGATAACAGTCGTAATATAATTAAAATTAAACATTAATAACGTAACGTAACTTTTACAATGATAATCAGAAAATAGTCATAATTTTAATGGGAGGAATGTACTTGATGGATTGACAGCAAATTATCAATATTTGGCTTCCGTTTTGTTAGGAATTACCGCAAATCTTCCCGTTCCGTGACATTCAATCTGCTCCTTTTTTCTGTTAAAAGGCTTGTAACGATACTAAAACTTTTTTTGACAAGATATGGCGAGGGAAACTCTATCAAAAGCTTTTCGCAATTCCCCACAGGTCCAGGATATTTTTCGGGTATTTCTGCCTGCAGCCAAAATGTTTGATTCCCTCTTTTAAATTTCACCTTCAGCTCCTCATTAGTGCTAAGCTCGAGTAGCTCCTAATATCACATTCTCCATTTCCATTTCATCAAATGGATTTATGATCTATGGTGGTATTTCCATCGTAAGAATATCTTCAAATCTGATTTTGAAGACATCATGCAGGGCAATTAAATGTTGAACGTGTGCCTGAATATCCTCATCAAGGCATTTTACCTGTGACAAGTTTGAAAACTGGGCAAATTCGCGCCGACTAATAGTTTGCTTCATAAATTTCAATTTTCCAAGAAAAGCTGAAATTACACTCTTTGTTTTCATTAAATTGAGGCTGTCCGCTTGTAATTGTAAATTTATGTCATTAAATCTTTTGAACAAATCTGTCGAATAAGCGATGTCTACTTTCAAACTGATCAGGTTTTCTCTTCAATCTGGATCTTTACTTTCCAGAAACTCTAAAACTGATTCTAAAAGGGACACATTTTCCGACACTGGCAAACACTAACATCGATTCACTTTACTTTTCTTTTCGAAATTCCGGAAATAGATGAGTAACGTTTATCCGTATTTATATTGGTGAAGAATCAAACATGTTCGTGCAAGATTGCAAACAGACACACCACAAGTCGTATTTAGTTCTTTTGCACTTCTGAACAAGCGTTGTGGACGGCGGCAGCGGCGGAGCTTTGCAAGTCTCGACACGTTGTACTGAATATGGATCGCTGAGCTTCTTAAAATATTATCTGCCTACATTGATAGGTGAAGTCAAGCCAACATTGTAGTTCTTCACTATCGAAGGCAAATAAATTTTCGTGGAACCCCGTTTACAAATTGTGAATCCCCATTTTTTTGTCACGCGAACGTCGAGTCTCCCGTGGACGTCGTCCCGAACGTCGAGACTCCGTCGAGTCTCCCGTGGACCCTTGGGGGTCCACCTGGATCACTTTGGGAACTAACGGTTTAAATACTCTGTCGTTCACTCTAACTAATTTACATCCCGGCTAGGAAACGCGAGACAAATCAGAAGAGACAGGAAGGACTAACAAATTAAAATAATTATTTACTAAAAGTAGTATACCTCACATCTTAACATTAAATTTCAAAACTTAACATTCGTGTTATGCATTCATTTTTATTATTATAAAATGAAGAATCTACGAGTGAATATATAAGTTCGTTGCACTCTGAAAAGATGATGGCACTTTGCGCCACAAAACTTCGAACACGCGTAGTCCTGCACCGGAATATGTGCACCTCCAAGCCTGAATTTTGAATTCGGAATTTTTTTTTTTTTTATTTATTTTATATTTTGTGTGATTAAGCCCGTCAAATATTTCCTGGAATAAGTTCTGACTTTTCATATTCTTCGAAAAGTAACATTAAATTTCAAAAATTAGATTTTTGCAAATGATCCGAATAGAATTTTGCAAACAATTCAATAGGACTGAAGACTAAACACAAGCGTTTTGATTGCATGGGGTATGTATATACAGTTGACAGTTTGTAAATACAAGCATTATTCCTTCAGTCGTCGCCTTGAAGTTTTAGTGCAATAATATGCCCATTTTTTGTGTAGTGTATTTCAAATTTTGTTTTCAAATATCTAAATGTATAATATCATTAGTTTTGCCAGCTATAAAATGTAGAATTTAAAGCCGCAAGCAATCGTATAGTCCAAGACCATATGGCTGCCTCCATCGTGTTTTATTGAAGGAATAAGATTGTTCATCTGAAGTTCATTATTTAAAGGAGTTATATTTATAGCTGTGCGTGTTTTAAGAATATATTTGGGATAAATGATAAAAGAACTATTAAGTATTTATTTATTTATTTATTAAACTAGTTATGCCGAAGCACATGAGAGCTATCTGCTTAAAGGGTCAGATAACTTCCTGAAAGAAATTTGGCAGATATTGTCGACAGTCTAAATTAATGATTCAGTTTAAAATGTTTTCAGAGAATGTTTTATTGAAAACCCCGACGAGAGAAGACTTAATAGCAAATAAAAGAATTAAAATGTAATGACAATGGTGAAGAAAGAACGCAGTAAATGGTTAAATTTTCGAAAATAAGACATTATTATTCTTTAATCTCGACATATAATCTACAGGAACTAATTACGTGTGTGTGTCTATACACACGAATATACGTAAAATGCACACTCGAACCGAAGCTGTGGTTTTAAGATTGGAGTAATACGTAGTTAAGGAAAAGTCGTAACGTTCGCCTACTGCAGTCACTAAGCAGAGGATTGCAAAATAAAATAGGATTTCTAAAAGAAATGGCAGATGTAAAAATTCAATAGAACAAGGAAATACTTAACAAATTTTATTATTTAAGCTGTGGAATTATCGTGAGAGAGGATAAGGAAGTCAATATTTTTATTTAATGTTTTCCCACTCGATGGATGAATCTATTATTTTGTTTCAAAGAGATTTTAGAAATTATTTTCATTGGAGAAGGCGCTTAGGCAATCAATAATGCGACTGAAACTGAAAATGTGATTAAATCTGAAGCATATGAGATTGTAAAGAGTGAACTAAGACTTCTAATGCGGGATCAGGTATGATGTTGATTCATATAAGAAACAAAAATTTTCCGCTGTGTAAAGATGTTTACAATCTTCTCGTGGTTCTCACTTTAACGATATTCATTTTTCACTTTAGTAGTGTACAACTGCCTTAACGTTTATCACTCTTCGTAGAGTAGGAAACAATTTTTTATAAACCTGAACTTTTCTTTAACAATCGGATTCTAGAACCCGATTTTTTTTAGCATAAGACATACGCACACCAAAAACCTAACGTCACTCACAAGCAAAGCTATCCGGCTACCCGGCAACAGTGTCCACAGAACTTTCAGATGTAATCAAGCATATAAACAAACCAACGAATGTAAAATGGGGCATTTTGCAATTGCCGAAAACCTCTGGAACGCAGAATTCGGCCCCGTCTGCAGTATTTGAAGTCATAACTTCGCAAACAATCTATCGGTGAAATCTGAATTATTCTATCGTCAACGGGTCCCATGTTACACGCCTTCTATAGTATAATATACACTTTGCACATAAAAAAAAATATTAGACAGTTCAGTATCTCCCATTCTACTGCGTCGAGTGACGAACTTTAATTTACATTTTTCATGTATCGAAAACGCGACTTAGAATACATATTAGATTTATATATAATATTGTTCTGACATAGATATTTTGAAGAAAATCGGACTTTTCTGATATGGCATACCAATTTTTTTTCATATTTCGATTGTACGACTCAAATTATGCCAAAATATTAAATTTTGTAAAATTTGGAAAGAAACTTAAAGTTTTTTTAAGTTAGAGAAAATTAAAATTAGAAAGAAAAGAAAAAAGAAAGAAGAGAAGAAAAGAGAATTTTAGAGAAATTTACAAATTTATCTTAGCGCACTTTTTTTAGTTTGCACCAAAAATAATTCACTTCACGAAATTCTTAATTTATGGTAACCTATTTTTCTTTCCCTTTTTTCATTGTGCACGAACGGACAAAAAGGTGCATCGTTCCTTCTTTCAAATAACTTTAACAAAGTGCTTAAAGCACATTTGGCGTTATTCTCGCTTATAACAAATGTGCCAAATTTTAGAACACGCCAATATATAAATTCACGTATATCGTTGGAAATTTTGAATACGAAACTAATTTTTTGAAGTATGATTAGAAATACACCTACTTTAAGGTGATGGTAAAAATTTACAGGTTATAATTCAAAAATGGTTTCGAAAAATTTATAAAATTAGTAAAAAATGCGAAATCTTATTAAATATCATGTTCTTCGCACTTAAACCACGTAAAATTCAGTACAACAGCAATATCACAAAACATTTAAAAACAACATATCTTTAAAATTCCCGATAGACAGAAGCTTTCAGATTATGCCTAAAGGGGCGGTTTTTCTCCCCATATACATACACATTTTGAGAGCATTTGGGCTAATGTTCCTTTGGACTAAAAATATTTAAAAATAGCCTATCTTTAGAATTTCCGATAGATAATCTAGCGCCCCGAAGGTAATTTTTTTCCCCTTACAGTGCTGCCACTGCTGGGTTTGAAATCGTTGAGTTGGTTAATCAAAAATTTGTTAAAATTTTACAAAATTTGAAATACACTATAAAACAAATTCGAAATTCAAAATTCGGGCCTCCAAGTGTTCATATTTGGGTGGAGGACTACGTATTCAAAATTTGATGGCTCTAAATACCGTTGTTT
The DNA here is from genome assembly GCA_000611955.2 of Stegodyphus mimosarum. NCBI lineage: Eukaryota > Metazoa > Arthropoda > Arachnida > Araneae > Eresidae > Stegodyphus > Stegodyphus mimosarum. Next base: position 119,594 of record KK113332.1, on the reverse strand, counting down.
TATCGCGATGCGAGAAACTTGCATACAATCATGCAAATTCTTCATTATTTAATATCTATCATACAGTATGGTAATATTTGTTGGCAACAATCTGAAAAGTGATTCAGACTTTTTATGTTGATTCAACGCAAAATCCCGTTTTGAGACTAATCGCCCTTCTCGGCTAACGCTCCTTTGGGAAAGAGATATTAATAAATATATATCAAATTCAATTAACACTGAGAAGCTAAAATTTTGGAGCAAATTTTTCTAAAAACTACTCGTGCAATTTTTGCAAAACTTAGCACAATTTGCGTCATAGAATCGAAATATGGAAAAAAATCGGTATGTCATTTCAGAAAAAAATCCGATTTATGTCAGAATATCTACGTTAGAACAATTACTATATATAAATCTAATATATATCTTAAGCCGCGCTTTCGAGACATGAAAAACGCAAGTTAAATTTCGCAATCGGCGAAATGGAACAGGAGGTATAGAACTGTCTCAGTTTTTTGGTGTGTTGTGTGTGTGGAAAGGTGTACATATGCCAGCGAATTGATGCCACTTCATATTCCCTTAAAGTAGTCTCAATGCCAAACGACAGTTTGCCTCACTTTATGTAACATTCTCTGGTGTTTTCGGATATATGCTGTTAACGGCTTTTGTTGCTCCGGCAGAATAAACAACTCCCGTATAAAGCGCTTGTTAGTTTATATTGTAATTGTATTCTCTATTGGGTACTTCTGCGTGACCTCCATCACTAATGTCATCAGAACATACATTGTATCAGAACACGAGGATCGTAAGCCAATTGGCTAATTGTACAATATTCTTATTACTCCAAACCCAGTTTGTTAATGGTCGAATATGTTCATACTCTGTATCACATTACTTAAACAGTAATCACAACAAGCCTACCACTTGCTAGGAGCCTAATTGTACAACGGCATTGCAATTTGTAGATATGTAACGTTTGCTAATCTATGGATGAATTACTGAGGGCTCGCCCATCATTTTGCACGCACTCATCTAGGCGTTGTGAGTGGTAGCGAAATGCTACGCTTTGCATAGTTGTTTCAATGACATGCTTGGTCACTTCTAATAGCAGAGCTATTAAGAAATGAAATAAGAAACTTTTTCGAGAAACACATTTTCTCCAATATTAACTTGACCGGGAGGTTTCTAGCCCCAGTTTTGATGCAACAGTTGCTTTCAACGATCTGTTACGCGTGTGAAGCCGCAGTATTCTATGATTCTGGAGAAATAACTGCGTCGAGCTCTATTTCGCGTGGAGGAGTTTCTGTGTAGTATGCTTTGGGTGGTCTACCTCTGTACTTTGGAAAGATCGTGTTCTTCAATTTCTGACTGAGTTTCGCGTCTGTAAGTCTGATAAGAGTTTAAAAGTTTCGTAGTTACTGTCGCTGAAAGTTTGTAAGTTGTATTTATGAGCTGGAATTCTTGGGTAGAAAATAGATTTAAACGGAGGATGAAAAAACATAGGCTATCAGGGGAGAAAAAAAAAAAAAAGTTACCCGGCATATTCGAAAAAAGTTATTGCAGACCTATTTCATAAAATATTAATCTTATTAAAATAAGATACAGAATTTAAAAAAAATCACATCTATCAGTTTACATGATTCTGATAAAAAGTTCTTCATTAGTAGAATATGTCTCATTGGATTGAGGATCACACACAGAAGCCGATACCGTTGATTTTTCTAATTATTTAAGGAAAGGTTAAGTCTTTATATAAATATTTATAAGAGACTGGGATCACGAACAAGAAGAAAATATTTGAGCTCTGTGATTCGAACGATTCAAGAAACTTACAGATTTACACTGCACTTTGTTTTTATATTCTTTTATATATTTGTCATACTTTTAAAGTTGACATCCCAATAAACAAGTTTTCATTTATAAAATAATACTTTGCAAATAATGTACCTGTGTTTAAAAACTGACAATAAACATTTCAATTTTTAAGAAAACGTTTGTCTTATGTAAAATTAAAAGCTATGTAAAGGTTTATGGAACACATTAATTATACTTTAACTCCGAGAATGAGATGATCCTCAGTCACTCGATTTGTCACCAAGAGCAGGAAACTGATTACCAAGCATCAAGCGGAAGCAGTAAAATGAGCTTCGTTGATGATAACGATCCCAAAATAAAATGTGTCAGTAAAGGTTTAACGAAAAATTTTGTTACAAATCTGGTAAATTGTTGTTCGACCAATCCAGAAACGGAATTAGGGGTCACGAAGAGCCCCACGTTAAAGGGGCCCCAGATCATTAATTAATCGGAAAAGTGAAAATGTCTTATATTTTAATATAAAGGGGTCTCTAACTTAACATATCCGCGACTGAAACAGCCAATAGTCGACAACAGAACACTTATTTTACAAAAATAAAATGTGGGAGACAGAACTTTAGAAAGCTGTTCATGAAAAGGAAATGAAAGATTTCTGAAACGTGCAATTAGAGGATGATGGTAACTTTAATGAGGTTTAAGAGCGAGGGAGGGGAGAAATGAGTTTAGCAAGCAAAACAAAGAACTAACGAGCTAGATTGGCATTGCACCATTCATCGACAATAAGCAGGCACAACCAAGGCCAGGTGGTTCCGCTGTGACCGTTTGCATGTGCAACACGAAGCTAGTAATTCTTTTTGGCGGTTTAGCGCGATTTATAAAGCATATACTTGAATATAATGTAAATTTTCTTTTCAGACCAGAGCAGAATAATAGTTATAATACTTTGAGGGAGAGGAGAATGGGGAAAATAATTATATTTCCTCTTGAAACTTCTTAACAGTATTTGAGAAATTTTTAATTTTAATTTTTATTTATATATTTATTTATTTATTTTGTGTGTGTGCGTTACTTTGCAATGAAATATCTTTCCTCAATCCAGTGTCCGAAGCATATGCTGAAAGAAAATAATTCTGCGTTTAATCTGCAAATATATTCAAAATATCACGAATATACTAGCTCGATCAAGTGCAATTACTATTATTCGGTATTTTATTTTTCAAAAATCTAGATATGATACTATCTTAAAAATAACCTTAAAATTGAACTAGGGGAAAGGGAGATTAGGAAAAAAAATTAGAATTTCCTGAAAACTACAAATTCATTCTCTTTCCATTAGCGGCAGAGCGATACAATCACTGAGCACAGGTAGTTCGACCTGAGTTTATATCCCGGGAAATGGGTTTATCTGCACGAGGGATTTTTCCCCGTTTGAGGCGAATAAGAAACATTTTCCATCAGACAGCCCTCCACGAATGCATCCCTCTTCTTCGGCAAATAGCTTTTGCTTCCTTTATCATAACCTGTATAATCCAATAACCAAATTCTGTGTCACGCTAGTTAATCAAAGAAGTGGAAATTTAAAAACAAGGGGAATTTTTCCAATCTAAATGAATTATTTTTCGCTTCTTTTAATGTAGTACAATAATATTAAATCTTTTTTTTTAATTAATTGCTTGTAACTGGAGTAAGAACTATAAGGTCAACTGTGTGGAGGTTTATTTTATTTGTTTATTCTTTTTTGTTCCAAATGCTATCACAACGTTTTCAAATATATATCCATGACTTCTGTGTACTTATTCTGGCTGCTGCGTGTTTAAATTTGGAAGTGTATTGCATAACCGCTGTATTAAAATCCCATCAGTATTGAAAAGACTAAACTTTGTTTATTGATAATTATCTTCATATGTTTCTGGTAATTATCTGTATCTGTTTCATGTGTATAATATGATAAATTTAAAGGTAAAAAATATATTGATTGGGAATCCCCTCAATTAATCTACCTCACTGAATCCAAGAACCTTGTCATCTTGATTTATGTCTCGAGAATTGTCTTTTTTTATCGCTTCCGGAGGCTGATGGCGGACCACACGACGAGAGGATGCAGGATTCAAGCAACGAAGCGAGAATGCTTATCTAATATACGATAGGAGGAAGTACTTTATACTATGGGGCTGTTATGATGTATGAAAGTGTTCTTGGATTAGCTCAGTTGATAAAAAAGTAAGTTTTAATTACCTAAGTTTGAACATTATCTACTAAACAGGAAACTTGAGCAATAGTGCAACGAACCCACTATTGCTGCCATCCCTGAAATGTAGCTCCGAAGTCATTTTACGCGAATCCATAAAGTTTTCCAGTTTAACGCTAGATCTTGTCGCGGGGCATGGTTTTGGAATTGTAGGATGAATTATTCGCTCAAGCTCACGAAGGTCTTAACAAACTGCGACGCTATGTTCCTTCTGCTCAGGAATCGAGGGATGAATTTGGCAGTGATATGTATTATATTCATTTCGAACAATAGGATTGTCTGCACTGACTCGTACGACACCCAAAAATGTTTGCCAGATTGCTGATCTGATTCCGACAATCCGTATGCACTAATTCTCACGTTCTTTCTATACGATCGGCGATGATGCTTTTGGAAGATCTTCCAGATCTCTGTCTTCAAAAGAGTCTGTCTCGTTTATTGCGTTAGAACACTCCCTTAATCGCCGTAAGCTTTCCGATGCATATTCAGTATCTCCAAATACTCAGTTAATACAAAAATTTATGTTTGCTCGTTATTTTACATTTCTATCCATGATGTAATCACAGACTACCACTAACACGTGCAATCACAAAAACGCCATTATAACGATTCCTATTACAGTAGAAGTCCAATAATCCGGCACGTTCGGGACCGGCTCGGTGCCGGACTACCGAAAATTCCGGTCTATCGGGCGGTAATTATAAGAACAATTAGGTTAATAATTAAACTAAAAATACAGTATGTAAATACATACAACAAAGTTTATTTTATATTTCATATAATGTATGTACACGTACTGTAAAACATATTTCACTTAGATTTAAAAAAGTCACGAATGTCTTTTTGTTTTCTTGACTTTTGGCGTTTAGTATAAAATTTATTTCTAATAATATGGAAATCAATAATTTCTGAAGCACTGTAGCTAGTACTAGCCTCAGCAAAAGAGATAAACTTATGTAGTGATTCTGCAGCTTCTGCCCAGCTGATTTTTTCCTTTTCTTCCGTTTCGGCATCTGAGTCATTTTCTTCAAGATTTTGAGTAGGCTGAGGGTTTACTACAATGTTGATAATGTCCTCATCGGTTAGTTCTTGTTCAACAGGCTCATTCTCGTCGATTAAAAGCCACTCCTCTACCTCATCTTCAGGCAGGTTTTTCAAGGGATTGTCAGTACTTCTAACGACATCCAAAACTTTGGTCAGAGCGTCTTGATGGTTTTCTTCCTCATCAGTCTGTAGAGTGAGGTCAGATGCAGGGTTTGCAGCTGGCCAAAGTTTTCTCCAGCATTTTTGGAGTGTTGTATTTTTTACCTGGTTCCAAGACTGTGCAATAGCATAGACGGCATCTTTTACTGTAAACTTTTTTTGAAAATCAGTCACGTCACAGTCGGCATTTAACAGGCCTTGAATAAAAGACCTTCTATAAAAGCATTTAAAATTTTGAATAACCCCTTGGTCCATGGGTTGAATCAAAGATGTTACGTTAGGTGGGAGCAGAGTAGCAACAATATTTCCAGAAACTAACTCATCTACTGGCGGATGGGCTTTGCAATTGTCCAAAAGAAGGATGGCTTTAGTATCTTCTGGTAGACCAAGGCTTTTGAATGATTCCTTGACCTCAGGCACAAAGTGGTGAAAAAACCAGTCTTTAAAGAGGGCGGCAGTTATCCACGCATTTGATTGAGCATCGTATTGGACAGGCAAGTGTGTAACATTCTTAAAAGCCCTGGGTTTTGCAGATTTACCTATCACAAAAGGGGTCACTCGGTGGTTTCCAGACGCATTAGCACATAGCAAAACGGTTAATCTGTCTTTGTTTTTTTTAAAACCCTTGGCTGCTTTTTCTCCTCCCCCAGCTAGTGTAGATGTTGGTAAACATCGCCACAATAGCCCTGTTTCATCAGCATTGTAAATCTGTTCAGGTGTTAAATCATTATCAGCCACGATTTTCTCAAACTCGTCTTTGTATTTTTCTGCAGAGTTTTGGTTTGCTGAAAGGGTTTCTCCAGTTACATCAAGTCTTCGAATTCCATGCCGAAACTTAAAGTTTCTGAGCCAACCATCAGAATAATTACATTCACTTTCAGCAACTCCTAAATCTTGGCCGAATTTCTTTGCCTTTTCAACAATCATTGGCCCTGTTACCGGCTTTCCTTCAGAACGTACTGCACTAAACCATTTGAACAATACACTATCTAGCTGTTCCAGTTTTGGTTTTTTTAATGTTTTTCTAGAAGCCAATTTTTCAGTTGTTACCGATTGAGAAGCAAACTTCATTAGTTCATCTTTTTGTTTTTTAATGTCATAAATAGTTGATGAGCCAATATTAAACTCATTCATTAAAACATTTCTATTCTCGCCTTTTTCTAGCCGTTTGATGATTTCTAGTTTCTGATTGAGAGTCAGTGTTACGTGTTTTCGTTTCTCTCCTTTTGAACTCGAAGGCTTAGGTTTTGAAAACATGGTCACTGTACAGTTAGAACGAAAATCACTTTTTTTATAAACAGTTTCAAAAGTTACGTTTACTGCGATGTGAAAGGACACAAAACAACAACGCACAAAAAAAATGGCGAAGACGCTTCGTGATTGATTAACGGAGCTGCACTGCACCTGAATTTGTTGTGACAGCCGAGACTAGCCGGCCGCTAATTGTTTCCGAACAATACCGAGCGCTTCCGGATGATCTCGAACTACCCCGAAAGCTTCCGAATAGCTCTCGAGCGGTTTTATTTGCTTTAAAGACACACTACTACTGCTACTGTATTAGCACAGCAGTGTGGCTTGTCGGACCTCATTATGAAGACCGAAGGTGTCCGTTGTTGCGAGTGTTATCCTGCGCTGCGTACAAAGCTATTCCAGAAATTATTGATACAGGCATGTAGCATAAATACAGATGAATTGATGTAGTAAATGATCCGAATACAGGAAAATTTCAAGATTAATATCCACGGTGATTGATTTTGCTGCCTGTAAATTAAGTAACAAAATATAGCTGCAATGCAGTGCATCCAGTAAAATTTAGAAGAGACAGATAGAAGATGTTCGAATAGTTTTGTAGTATGAATTTTATAGTGCGAACAATTTTTAGAGAGAAGTAATAGATATTTTAAGTTGCAAGTAATCTATTCATAACCTTACGGAAGTTTTATTTATTTATTTATTTATTTTATCACAACCTACTGAGTTTTTACAGTAAGAATAGCTCTGGCATTTATTTTTTAAATTTATTAATGTATTTTGAGAGGAAAATAAAGAGCGAGCACATTTTATTTTGTTTACATAGTATATTTTTAAGTTTTGGAACTTTGTTTGACCTACTATTGGAGTAGCAAGACTGATACCAAATGCTTCTCTGGTTTAGTCAACATTTCTAAATATTCGTATAAGGATTTTATATCATTATCATTGCTTTTGTGGATCATTTTCTCAGGATAAACCTTTAACTGCAGTGACTTGAGTAACTGTACTGATGTACTGTATGGTCGTACAAATTTTAATACTAAAAATTAATGGTTGTGGAGGAAATCCAAGCAGTTTTCATAATAAAGGTAATTATTACTTACATACTAACTATTATCTCGAAGCGTAAGAAATGCTTAAATAAAATCAAGAAATCCATCATTATTATTTTCAGCGATGCTTTTAGGATGAATATTTTTGTTTGCCGTGAAAATAAAGACCTGATGAGTGAACGCGAATTCGATCGTACATGAAAAAAATAAAATAAACTCTTTCTAAATAAAATAAACTTTTTCTGTTGAAATAAACTCTTTCTAAACGTAAACCTACTATATGTGAGTGACTCTGGAAAGTAACCATTTTTTCCCATGTGTAAGCTAAGTACGAGCCAAATTTCCCTTCGAAAGTCCTCCACGAAGGCTTGCCTCATCTTAGGTAGACGGCTTTTGTATGCTTTGCTATAATTTAATGACTATAAAACATTGGGGGGAGGGTTAGAAGCTTCTTAAGATTCTTTTTCTGGACTCATATCTTGGTCTTTCCCCAGAAGTCTTAGGGGCTGCATGTTACGAAAAAAGACATTTAAATCAGGCTATGCGAGTCGTGTGATGAAAGAAAAACTGAACGCCAAAATGTTAATCAACAACTGTTGGACTCTATTAAGGGACTGAACCAGAGGTATCGATAGAAATTTTATTTTAAGGTAACCACTAATCGTATTACCTACTTGTAAAATAACGGCATTTATTGCTAAACAGTAGTAAGAAATTTAGTAACCAGAACTGCGATCAGTAAAAAACAAAACAAACAAAAAAAAATCATACAGTTGACTATTTGAAATCTTTGTAATAAAAAATGTTTAAATTGAATTGTTAGCGTAATTTTTATTCCTGAAATTGAACGCGTAGCAGAGATTAGTGATTGCATACGCAACGGATACCTTGTTAATTTGACCTTTAAAAAGTATGTAAAATTCACCCTAGTCTGCTTAAATTGTAGCGAAATCCTTTGTTAGAAATTTTACGGCACTCTGAAAACAAAGTCAATAGCGTAGCTAGACCTTCTGCCACATGGGTTTGTCTCTGAAATTGCCGCTCTTGATATACAAGCAAATAACTTTAAAAAGTGTCAAAATGACATATGTATTGTGTTGTGATTTATCTCACTTGCTTTACAGTAACATCACAACAAGCCCACGAAATTCATCCAGGCAAGGAGTGCAAGATTGTGCCTGTCGTTGGCAAGACTTAAGCAAGGTGACAGTACGATTTTGTTCAGTTCCATCCCCCAATTTTGATGAAGAGCACCCCGAGAAGACGGGTCCGAGAGTATCCCACCTCTCTTCCCTACCACCAACCTCTCGAGACGACTTTCGGCTCGCCGCATATTTAGAATGCTCCCATGCCTCACAGACAATATGCATTTACAAACCTCCATGCTATCTCCGGGATTCGGACCCGCCCCTTCGGTATAGTACTCATCGTCCCTAACCACTATCCTAATTGAGTGGCGAAAATACCATATAGGAAAATAAATTAAAACTCTGAAACGCCTATGCAGCGTTTATTATTAAAGAAACTTTGGTTTAATACGGCAAAGCACAATAGGGCTATCTGTCTGAGGGGATGAATGCTTTCGTGGAGGGAAATTGGTTCGTATATACGTAATACATGGGGAAAACCACAAAACGCCCATGCAGCCACCCCGTTCGCCTAGAATCGAACCCAGATCGGAACTACCAGTTTTCAATGATTTTACCGCTTGTTCGCTGGTGGGCGAAATAAGCGTTCCTTTTTAAAGAAAAATTTTAATTACAACGTTTAAAATTATAGTGCTATTTTGCTTGTTCTTTTGCTCGCAAAATTGCCATACTTGATTTCTCCAGTTGCTGTTATGTAAATAGTACAGAAACCTTTCTTAAATGCAAACTAAATATTGGTAGTTCTAAAATAACTTCTTAAATTATATTTACTCAGAAAATTCTTCTCGCAATTACCGATACTTACAATAAGTTTTTTTTTTTAATTTTTTTTTAGGAAAGTTCGCAATAGTATTGCAGCATTTCGCACTTAGTTCTGAAGATTGTATTTTAGAATGAACTGCAAAAATTCAAAAAGACCGCCCTTCCTCTTTCATTTTCCTTAGCAGTAACGGAAATGAAACTCTGAAATACTTTTTTCTTATCGAGGAATTCTTCCTTATTAATGTCATCGTGATCAAATAGTCAATATTCGTAATTTACAGTTTTGACAATAGATCTAATAAGCTGAAATCTTGCGATTTCTTTAAAATCCTCTACCTACAGCATTGTTTCGTGTAAAAAATGTTGTCCAAATAATGTGCCACTCGATGAGGACCAACCCTCTCTATTTACGCCACAGATCCTGTAAATAAACTTTAGACTTACTAATTAGTATATTCGAAGTAAAATCGAAATGAATGCAACACAGTGTTAAAACGCGCGATTCGTTTCGCCAAATTGGCAATTCTTGGCGATAAACGCAACGGACTTTCTTTTTTTTAGTCTGCAACCCTAACCTCAAGTTATTCACGAGCGTGGGAGAAAGGGCAGCATGGTGTTTAAGTGAAAGCGATGAAAGTGGTTTTGTGTACTTTCTCACATCCAAAATCAAGACTTTCCTCAGTCACTTCGTGTATGGAATTGGATGCTGCGAGTCTAGTTAACTGTAGCTTTAGTGAATCATATGGTGCAATAGTTCTCCCATTAACATTTTGTGAAGACTTATTTTTGCGCGGAAGATGACCGATATTTCTCCGCAATACATCCATTTCCAGACCAGCGGTCTCTGCCATCAAGACGTATACCGCCGCCTGGCGGCTATGAGAAAGGTGAGATGATTGACTTATAAGAACACGTGATTCTTTTGTTTATAGACCGTGTGTTTACGATTCATTTAAATGCACAAAGCGTAGCTGAAATCGGGAATGATTTGTTTTTTATGCTTTGTTGTGGCTTAGTTTTTCTGTCGATATTTATGAAGTCGCGATGCATTAACCGCAAAAATATATATTTTTAGTTGAACTGGTGTACATTTCTTTAAAATATACGTACGGTTTTAAAATGAAATTCCTTGAAGTCAATTTCGCTTGTTTTAGATGAACGAATTCATTTGCATACATTACTTAATTAACATTAAAATAAAGGGTACTTTTGCTGTACTTTTGCTAAGTAAATTTTTAGCTATGAGCAATTAAATTGTTAAATACTTTTAAAATTATATTTAATGTTTTAATGCTTGTACGGCATGAATATTTTGTTAGCTTTAATGGGTATATAAATATTTTAATTGCAGTTTCGTAACCTGATCCGGCTTTTTTTTAAGTGAATACTCTTTTCAATTTGCTCAAAAAAAGGCTATGTGGTAAAATCGCTGAATACTGATATTTCGACCTGGGTTCAAATTCTAGCGGTCCCTGTAGGCAGATAGCGCTGGTGTAAGTTTCTGTAATTGTAATAATCCAGTTCAATCAAATTCCTGTGGACGAGCTGGCTACATGAGAGATTTTTCTGGTTTTCCCCATGTCTAACAGGAATATGAATCAGTGTCCTTTAAAAGGTCCTCAACGGCGTTATCCTTTCCGTCAGGTAGCTAGCTACCAATGAAAAAGGTGAAAATCGTTGAACAGTGGTAGGTTGGTGCGGTCCCGAATCCCAATGAAGGGCTGCCTCTATGGCATTTCGTGATTTTTCCCATATGTAACGTGTATGACACACAGTTTCCCTTAGAAAGTCCTCCACAAAGGCATCCATTCCCTTAAGCAAATAGCCCTCGAGTGCTTTGCTATAATTCAAAAGAAGCCAACCCTTAGTTAGGTAGTCCTTGAGTACTTTGACATGATTTAAATGCACCAAACCAGCTAGAAAACTATTAGAGGATTAATTCGCCCTTCTCTCATTAGCATAGGTTAGGTTATTCAATTATGGTAAAGCACGCGAGGGCTATCTGCCTAAGGGGAGGGATGCCTTCGTGGAGGACTTTCTAAAGGAAACTGGCTCGTATACACGTTACACATGGGGAAAACCACGAAAACGCCCATGCAGCCAGCCCGTTCGCGGGATTCGAACCGAACTACCAGTGTTCAGCGTCTTTACCGCTCGGCCGCTGGTGGGCCCCTCTCATTAGCGTAGACCACCAGTGGTCGAGTGGGTAGGACTGC
>KK113332.1:85961-107853 GCA_000611955.2 Stegodyphus mimosarum | reverse complement strand
GGGTAATTCTTATCTGAGTTTCAATTCTGGCGCACGATCTGTGGTGCATAGGCGTTTTTGTAGTCTAACGTACATACGAGACTTTACCTCTTTTCTTTTTTGTACGTTACCATAATTAAATAATCCGTTCTACTTAGTAGAAATGGTGCTTAAATTTTTCTGACTTAAAACTATGCATGAACATGCTGACATATTTGATAGATATTCTGCCTTGACAAAATAAACATCTTTTAAATGCAATAGAACCGGCGAATAATCAGTATTGGATAAGCATGACTAACGTTTAACAAGAAGTAGCAGAAAAACACACAAATATTCTAAATAAAAAGTAAAAGGGTGTTTTTTTTTTTTTTTTTTTTAAATGCAGAGAGAGAGAAATAATATGGAATCTTGTCTTTCAGTTGATTAATAAATATTTATGAGATTGCATGTTAATAAAATCCGAGCTTTTAAGAAATAAATACTACGAGAAAATCTAAAACCTGATTAATGTACAGACAGTGGTGTATTAATGCAGAGTTATTCTGAAAACGTAGCTCTCGCAGCGATCTCATTCAACAGGTGTGTGAACTAACATGCAGTCATTGCGCCCCTGCTTTCAGCCGTTCCCTAAATTAAAGGCTTTTTTATCCTTTACAATTCAGTCTAAAACAGGAAAGTGATTTTTATCAAGTCATTTTTAACATTCAATCTGAGGCTTTCACCTCTTCCTTTTATTTATTTTTTGCTTTCTCCTAAACTAAATTTAAGTTCCGTATTTTCTCAATCCAATTCTTGTAAGTACCGCGATCATGTTACCTGTTCTCGTGTTTAAAACTACAAATATTCTGTCTGTAATCAAGGCCTTGGAGAAAAAATCTGATGAAGACAGAACGGTTCCGGCCTATTAAATTATTCGACCTTTAAAAAAAAATTAATACACATTTTTTGCTGCACTTCGTTTAAACTCATTTCCTCGAATAACCGATCACTCCAGACAAGTCAAAAATGACATCAGAAATTGCAAATTTTGAAATTAAATATCCGGTCAATTTTTGTTGTACAAGACTCAAACTTCTGATAACTTTATTTTCTCATAACGAGTTTCAAACTTCCCCAAACATAAGTATGGAAACTGAGAGACCACTTAAAAAGTTAGATTTCATTAATTGTCGAAAATTATTATTATTTTTTAATTAGCCATTGCCAAAACATAAATATTTTCGTTGTTTAAAAGACTTTTGAAATTGGAAAGTATATGACTACCACCAACGATTGCGAATATAAAGGCCCAATAAGTACAATTGGTACTGGCGATTGCAATAAAAAAAAAGGTGTACAATTGTATTTCTGAGGGAACTGGCTTGTATCGATGAGAAAACCAATTAGGCAGCCAGCCCGTTCACCTGGGAGCGAACTACCAATGAGCGATTTTAACCACTAGTTGAGCATTGGTCGAAAGATGTGGAAAAAAAAAGGGGGCGGTTAAAAGTTGTTTATTTACCTATAATACACTGTGTAAAGTAGTTGATGATAATAATTTGTCTGCGATAAATGTCTGCGATTTACATGTCATCTTTAGGTTTTATTTTTTATGTAGGCAAAGGCATTCTGTAAAGGCGATGTATAATATATAGTTTTAGAACAGTCTTTTAGTCGCCCACACGGTATAGTGATTAGGGAAGCCGACTGCGATACCGAAAGGCCCGTTTTCGAATCCCGGAGAAGGCATGGTTCTAACTATGTGTCCCTTCTTAGGAGGCAACGGTGGCCGCCAATTAGGTGCCTCCACAATAAAATGGCCACCACTCCTGGCCTTAGTAGTGGCGTACCCAAAGAACTACTTACAGAATGGCCTACCCTGGTCGGCTAAGAGCCCGCCATTAGATTAAATAAAAAGAATTGGTTTTTTATTAAATTTCTGCATGTTCGTTTGGATATGTGACTATTAAATCCGAGACATTTTAATCCCCTTAATTTTAGATTTTATGTGAAGTATATTGCTTCTGTAATATCTTTTTCAGACATTCATTTTTTCAAAATTTCCTAAGTCATATCTATTTATCATAAAGAGTGACTGATCACCAAGGGGTTAAAATCGCTGAAAACTAATAGTTTCTTCCGGGTTCCATTGTCCCATCGTAAGTAGAATTCTTAAATGTAGGTATACCTCCAGCGGTCTTGTTGATCTAAAGAGTTGATTTGTATTTATAGCAAAAGTCTTAAAAACTTGTTGCAAAATGTTATCAAAGTCTACATATTTTTAATGACTTTTTTGATTTAAATGGTAAGCAGTGTTCTGTCATAATATTGTAATTAATGTGTAGAGGGTAAAAGATCTTACGCGACGTAAATTCGTAAAAGTAGCTTCTTCACTCTCCCTCTGGAGTCCTTAAACGTGACGTTGTGTGAGGTAATTGGGAATACCTCGAATAATCTAAAACTCTGTTAATAGAGCCTAGATGTTAAATCATGCCAATTATTCTTTCAGTAAGATTTTTTGAAATTGTTCTTTTGAGATTCTGAAAACATGTGCACAAGTACTCTTCTTAATATTTTAACAAAGTCTTTTATTACTAGATAAAATCTTTTTCTTTCAGTTAAATAAATATTCCACACAAAATTGTATTTTGCAGTAAAAATATTTACGAAAAATCTGAAATAAGCAAATGCATCAATATTTACGCAAACTACGAAATTTTGTCAAGACTTCTTTTTATGACGCATTTTTTTTTAAGACGGGGGGGATTCTGTTATTCTTATAGGTGATAATCGTATGAACAGCAATTTTTATCAACAGAAGATCTATAGGAGAAGCATCAAGACGTTGCTCTAAATCAGTGATTCTCAACCTTTTTCTATCGCGGCACACTTTTTTTAACGATTTCAAAATTTGGCGGGACACAAAGAAAAAGATAAGTTTAAAAGTTGTTTATTTATCTATAATACGCTGTGTAAAATAGTTGATGATAATAATTTTGAATGCAAAATAAAATAATGTGTACTACAAAAACAGCAGTGCGTTTATTGAGGGATTAATTACAAATTAATAATAAGAATACTTTTAATGAGAAATTTGAGTTTGATGTTTTTTGAAAATTTCATTTATATTTGGTCGTAAAAATGACAATGCTACTCTCATACCGTTTTCTACATTTAGCAGTCTCGATTTTTATTCCCTTTTCTGTTGGTAATACTGAAAATCCGAATAATCCACACAAAAAAGATGTAGAAAATTGTAATAATATTTTTAAAGCTTTTTTGGTCGTCATGGGATAATCGCATCTAATGTTGATCCAAAATGAATTAATTGAATCTTTCGAATACTTTAAAATTAAATCTCGATTATTAGAAAGCGAAATTGGTTCTTCCTCGTCATTCAGAGTTAATTCAAATACAGGAGTATTCGTTATCACAAATGGATTACGAGCCCCACCATTTTTTTTTTATATCTAAATTTGGGAAATAATGAATAATTCTCTTCTCTAATGTTGTCAAATAGTCAATAACAATTTTATGAATAGTTTTATTAAAGTCTTCTGGGACTGACTCAAACTTTTCCGAATTACTTTCCTAAAGCTTTATTCTGCCATAAAGTTATTTGTTTTTGGAATCCCACCAGTTTATCTGTTGAGTTTAAAATATTTTCTTTCCACCCTTCCATACTTGAATTTATGTTATTAAAAATAACAAAACTGACTGATAATAAAGCTAATCTCCCATCTGCACCAATCAGAACTTCTCAATTTAAATGATATATACTCAACATGCGCGAAAATGCTCGGAAATGCGTTCTCCTCCAGAGCACCAAAATCGGCTTGGATACCACAGCTGGCGCGCTTATTAATGTCTTAAAACCGAATTTCGCCAATTCTCATGTGTATCGTATAATAGGATTAAACCCATTATAATTTTTGCTATATACATTTCTAAAATTTGCGGCACACAAAAGTGCCGCGGTACAGTGGTTGAAAATCACTGCTCTACGTATTTTCATTTTGCACCTGTGGTCCTTTTTCTTTCAGGCGAACCAGCAACTCTAGACGATTTTCTGCATATTTGATGAATTTCTTGCAGTTAAATTAAAACGATTCCACAGAAATCTAATGGTTCTTTTATGACTGAAATACTTGCGGTTCTGCGGCTTATCGCCGGATAAAAACTGTATTCTTTGCGGTATTTCTTCGGATTATGTGCTCTGTGATTCCATCCATTCTTTTCCTTCCTCTGCGGAATCACTGTCACATTCATTATTCACCTTGATTTTTCGCATTCTTACTCGTCCTAAATCGTCGATATCTTTGTCACTGCTTTCCTCCTCTCTAACGTCAAGTAGTCTGTGCGTAGACGTAATTTCGTTCTTCTTCAACGAAAAATCGAACTCATCTTCACTTGAACTGATTCTTTCATCGTATTCCAAGCTTCCTGGGCTCCGAAACTATGAAAATAATATTTCGTTTGCTACGACTGTCCAGTTAGAACTAACGTCAAAGACGCATATAAAACAATAAATCTAAAAGTGCTATTTAAGATTAAAGATTGACAGTTGTTTTATACGCATGTAATTGTTGAATGCACTCATGAAGCGTAACTAAATGCACTCATGATTTGCCCAAACCCAACCTAAACAAACATCATTACCGCTCGAATTATCTCTTCAAACCGAAGGGTGAGCGAGACTCACCTCTCGAGTTACCGCATCAAATCAAGTGGTGACCGAGCATCTCGACCTGTCGAGTGTAAAGCGTTAAGAGTTTTGTTCCAAGGTTTCAGCACTCATCCGTCGCCTAGCACTCAAGCGACTGAAGTTAGGTAGTTCGACCCAGCTTAAAATCCTGACGATTGGGCTGTCTGCTTAGGAATTTTCATGATTTTCCTCATATGTAAGGTGTATATGAAATAGTTTCGCTTAAAAATCCTTCCCGAAGTCATCCCTCCCTTTAAGCGCACAGTCAATTTTTAGTTTCGCCATATCATAACAAATTAAGACCAAGACTGCAGTTTATCTAGTTTTTTACAGTGTCCGTTTTCGTTCCATCGTCATGCTCGGGCATGATTGCAGGTTTTTTTTTTTATTGTTGTTGTTGTTTTTCGGATCTACGCCACGAACGTTCGTCACTCAGAACGGAAAATTTAGTGGACTGTTTTCCGCATTCGAAATGTTATCCTTTGAAGTATTTTAAATACATGTAAAAATGCTGTTTTTATCGTAATCACAATACAAGGGCGCTTAAATGACCTGTTCCTGATAAGAAAGGCCAAAAGATCAATCACTGGTAAGACAGTTCGCTAATATTACTGATTTTCGTTGAACCCTTTCTAGCGTTACCGACTTTTTGCCAATGATTTCTTTCAACAAGTAGCCGGCTTGGGAGACCGCGGTTGTAAAGCTACAGTTAAGGTTCTGCTGAAGAGTTTTATAGCTATTTAAAGGAATAAGTGAATAAAAAATAAAAAAGGGAAATTGTACATTTTAAGAGTAGTAACATTGGTACGAGGGTAAATTCTGTGGTTGAAATTTGTGCAGGACGTTTCTGCCATTTTCCTCCGTGAACCTTAAATACTAAACAAATAATATAGCTCAATTGTTAGATAACGCTCATTTGCCACATATTCTTCTAGTTTCTGGAACTCAAGATCACTATCATATGCTATCTTTTTAAAACCCCATAGCCACTTCCACATTTTTTGAGAATCCCGGTTTATGTGAGCATCCCGCGTCGCAGAAGAGGAAACGTTTGATGCCGTCATTCACTGGGCCTTTTTTTTTTTCTTCCAGTTTTTTCATTTTCGTATTGCATTCTGACCTTAAAATGCCCTTCAAAACTGAAAGAGCCATTGTGATGAAAACATTTTCGCGCAAGAAAATGGATCCTCAGCTGGCTATACGTTTGAGTTCTCTGACATCTTCGAAAACGGCGTCGTTGGGAAAATCTACAAAAACGCCCATGCAGCCAGCCCGTTCGCCGGGACTCGGAACACTGGACCGAACGACCATTGTTCAGCGGCTTCTACCGCTCGACTGCTGGTGGGCTTGAAGAATAATATTAGAAAATGATTATTTGTACCACATTTTAGAAGTCGTGTCCGATCTTTGTTGTTAAAGAACAACACGCGCCAATTAATTTTTACGTAGAGAGGTGCAAGGGTCAACATAATACTTCCAGCCAGAAAGCATATGTTCGTCATCAACTCATTTCGAATATGGAAAAATGTTATTTACTTTAAATTCAAGAATACTGTTGTAAGAGATTAAGAACGACTGTTTTAACTGTGGCCCATAGACCACGTCGATGCGTATGTAAAAACTGTCAGACATGTATAATCCTATAACGGAAATGATCCGCTTTTCCTTTCATAGATAGGCTAATAACTGTTGGTTGAAAGCTGTTTAGTTGGTGTACTGATAACGTCAAAATAAATAACGGCCGTGTGCCGTTGGAGAGCAACCTCAGAGAAGGATCTCCGAGTTCAGTGACCTTATTCACGGATCTTCGATAAGTCATAGTTGCCAGCCTTATATGAAATAAAAGCTAAGTTTGAAAAACCTGCAATTTCCAGAAGCGTTTCGCGCTGAGTGGCATCGCCATTTCAAAAGAAGTCCACTTAGGCTTTATAACACATGATTTAGGTTATTCAACTATTTGTAGCAGGATTCTGATGTAAATTATATCGATGTCGAATTGAATTTTATGTGTGGTAAGGGCGCAAAATATGATATTTATTAAGTAAAGTTAACACATAAAACTTTAATCATAAAATGACAAAAAAAAAAAAAAATGTTAGCCGCCTTACTAAGAAAACTGAATAATGATAAACTGAAAAAAGACTGAAAAAAATATAAAAATGTATGCCAACCCTTAAAATTGCCTCGGGAGTTCTAAATGTGTGTTGCTATGCAGCTTTTAAAAATTTAACGATTTTGTTCTTGAACAGTATGTGGCGTAAGTGCAAAATAAACGATGCTTAACCCCTTCCCGTGCTTCAACGAGTCTGACCGTGATGAAAATTTAGTCCCAAACGTAAACATCATGAGCCAGGCTCGTGAACAGAAAGTCAGGCCAAACATAAACACGAGCCGGGCTCGTGAACATTAACATCGTAATTTCACGGTCGTAATCGAACGTTAGTTCCTATCAGTACATCACAAGTTAGTGACGATTCTCATAATTGCTGTGCAAAATACAAAAGATTTTTAAGTGAAACCAGTTTATTAAAGTTTGCATCCATTAAGGATTAAAGTTTACTTTCTTGAAGTGTTGTTTATTTATGAAATATAATTTTGAAACTACTACTTATTACAAAATATAATAAATTTATAATATCTACGGAAGGCAGAAGGATTAAAGTTTACTTCCATGCCAACCGTATCGCGCAAAACTGACTATAACACAGGTTCGTATTGCGACTGTTCTCAAGCATCAGTCTGGCTTGTTCACAACGTGTTGACCCATAACACTTAGGCCCAAGTTCGTCGAAGCTCGGGAAGGAGTTAATAATAATGCTAAAAGGGCGAAAAAAAAGTATGAAGAGGGCATGGATGTAACAGCAGGCTGGCAGACTGAGAGCTCAGCGAGAGCGATAAAAACTTTTAACAAACCCTTTTAGGCGACCTTTAAAAGTTGAAACCTTTCAGATCTAATTTTTATTTATTTATTTATTTTAATTTTCGTTACTATTTCTGCCGACGAATGGTGCTATCTTCTTGTTCACTTTACTCCTTTTGGGTATAAATTTAACCGTGGGACTCGTACTAGTTTGCCGTTGAAATCGAAAGAATCTTGACTAAAAAACTGCAGCAAACGCAAGGTTGTTGCTTTACCTAATTTTATGTTTTTGTTTCTCTTCTTTCTTAACTAAAATGTATTCGAGGGACTCTTAAAATTTCGGGCCACCGTTTTGAGACCACTACTCACTCTAGATGATGTTGCAAGCTATGATGAAATCGCCGGCATCGTATAATTTGGTGCTCAAACTGTTTAAAAAATGCTACGTCTTAGCGATCAGAAATGGCTTCAGATGACTTGGTAATAAATGCGTTTCGACGTTTCTATAATGATGTCCCATCGTGCAATATTTAAGTCGACGGAGAAAACAAGAGGCAAAGACATTACTTATATCTAATGCTGAAGTAAGGAAAGAAAATGTCTATTGACTTCTAAAGCTGAATTTTAAGAGAGAGACGAGAAATTTAAATAATTTTCTGAAATGACTTTCTACGTATAGGTAACTGCTTTAAAGAAACTAAGCGAGAAGGAGGAAAAGGGCATAAGCGGAGTTGAAAATTTTAGTTCAGAAGAAAAGACGTTTAAATAACTAATATGAAAAAATCTGAAAATTTTCAGATTTTATATTACGCCCAAATAGGCTCTCTCTCTCTTTTTTTTTTAACGTTTTGTGTGTTATCTTTATTCATTACGTATCATGTTCTTCGCACTTAAACCAGAAAATGTAATTCAACATGATTGTTGGATTATCCGGTCCTCACCTCAATGCCGAGGTATCACCGGAGCCAATGGCTAAGATTTTTGTTGCTATATAGCCTTAAGCTGAGGTTAGAATTTTAATAAATTTAGTAATATACAATCCCTAGCAATTTTGAAGTCCGCTGATAGAAAGATGTGTTGACCTCGCCAACATCTTTATTAAGTTCACAAAATACAAAATAGGTTTCAGAATACAATGGTAGACATAATTTGACATATTTAGATAAGAAGATATATTACTATATATATTGTAATACAGACATTATTTTTCCAATACAAAATATTGAAATACAGTTAACAAATAATTATTTGATTTACAATATTATTTTCAATAATTATATACATGTTCTTCATTATGATATAATTGTTCTATAAATTTTGAGATTAGTACACGTCCTTTTTCCATTGAAATATATTTCTTGATTAGTTCAATAGTAATTGTTGTTGGAAAGATGTCCTGTCTTTGTTGATTTAAACTGGGACAGTCCAGAATCATATGCATTGCATCTGCGTTATCCAGCCCACATTGACATCGACATGTCTCTCTTTTGAGTTTAAATCTATTTATATATATAGGAAAACAGCCGTGGCTTGTTAGTAACTGGTTCAGAAAGAAATCACTAAAGTGCCTTTTGTAGGACACTTTTGGAAGTAGTTGGAACGCGGAACGTCCCGTATCCTCTTTTTCCCATCTCTCTTGCCATAGTTTATGGGCTTCTTTGGCTGACGGGATCAGAAAACTTAGTGGAATCTTGCATGGTTTTTGATTGGAGGAATAAATTCCGTCTTTAGCTAAGTCATCGGCTTTCTCATTGCCTGTAAATCCACGGTGTCCTTTAATCCAGTGAATTTTTGAATTTGTAAATGAGATCAATTTCTTTATTTCGATGATCTGTTGATCATAAATATTGTATTTTGCAATTTTTTTTTAACGTTTTGTGTGTTAGCTTTATTTATTACGTATCATGTTTTTCGCCCTTAAACCAGAAAATGTAATTCAACAGCAATATCACAAGATAATTTAAAAAGAGTATATATTTAAAATTTTCAATACATAGTCTCGCGCGGTGAAGATTCCCCTCTCCCCGTACAGTGATGCCATTGCTCGCTTTGAAATCGTTGGGTTCGTTGATCAGAAATTCGTTAAAGTTTTACAAACTTTGAAATAGATAATAAAACAAATTCGCAATTCAAAATTTGGTCTTCCAAGTGCCCATGTTCGGTTGGAAGACTACGTTATTCAAAATTTGATGCCTCTTAGGTACTGTTGTTTCTTCACAATGCGAGAAACGTTCCTGCATTCAAATCATATTTTTCATTATTTGGTTTCTGTAATACATAGCAATAATATTTGGTGGCAACAGTTTGAAAAGTGAATCGACGCAAAATGCCGTTTTGAAATTAATAGGCCTTCTGGACTAACGTCCTTTGGGCTTATAAATTTGATTTAGTTTTCATTTTTTCCTTTAATTTTTCATGTAGATTTTAACCGCAAGACTTTTATCGTATGTATCTTGGTAATTCCAAGGAGAGCAAATTATCATAATTGGACCGATAAAGTGAGTAATTTTGTCTGTGCCATGAGTTCTCACTTTAAGCGGTTATAGCGTCAGGCATTTTATGTGTGCAATATTATGTAAAAGCTTCTTTCATGTATTAGCAAGTATGTAATATGATACTGAAGAACATGTGTGTCATATTGGTATGTGATATAAGCATAGGACTGGTATAAACAGCTAACTTTTAATGGTAGGTATAGCAATATTAATAGAATAGATATTATAATGTTATTAAACCTACAGACGCTAAACGTTATAAGAAACATATCCGAAGAACGCATCCTCTTAAAGCTAATTTGAGTAGCAGATTTCTACCCACAAAGTTTGGGGAGAAATGTTGCTTTCAGCGATTTATTTTGCTTACAGACTTGCAATAACGACGAGAAATTGCTCTGGCTATTCTGGCCAATCAATCGCGGAAAGGTTTTACTTCTGGAAGACCTTTGATACTGCTGTGTTTATAGTGGGGTTCTACCATATTAGAGCTGTACTTCCGAGTAATCTGAGCGAATCCCTGGGGTGGGGAAGACTGTGTAGTTATATGAAGTAAGTCTTAAACAGGAGGACATCAGCAGAACGGAAGATCTTCCTAAGAGGAAATACCTTTTATACTTCTGAAAGTTCTTTGGTAGATTTTTGGGACGGATGCGTTTGTCGGAATAATTTCGTATTTTGGGTTCCGCGTCCGCAGGTCTGATAAAGGGTTTAGGAACTAGAAGATGTTATTCTTCTCAGGAATGTACAGAACATTCTGTATGAAGGTCCATTAATGACGTCTTAAGAAGTAAAATAACATGTGAAAGAGGTTGAAAGTGAATTCATAATTTCACAGTTTTTATTTTTGGTGACTGTTTGGTTTATGTGTGGTAATGCATCATCATGCAACAGAAGTCCATTGCGCACGCAGATGCCGGCAAATCAAGGTGGCATACTTTGGCTGCATTTTGCTACTATTTGGATGTTGTGCAAACTTCCATCATTAACGGCACTATCATAGATTTGTTTCTTTCGAACGAATAACTATTTCAAGCAATGTTTCTACAGATTCTTGCATTGCAAGGAAGAGGCTAATTTTTTTCTTTCTTACACAAAAAGTTGTCTTGTATTTTTACCCACTCAGCAACGAATTAAAGAACTTGATTTTTAGCCCAAAAGGGACGTTAGTCCCAAATGGAATATTAGTCTCGAAAAGGCATTTTCCATCGAAACACTTAAATGCTTTGTATCCCTCGCATTGTGGAAAAACAACGGTACTTCGAGGCATCAAATTTTGAATAACGAACGTGGGCTCCTGGAAGCCCGAATTAGGAATTTCGAATTCGTTTTATTATTTTCATATGTTGTAAAACTTTAACGAATTTTTGATTAACAAACTCAACAATTTCAAACCGAGCAGCGGCAGCACTGTACGGAAAAAACATTTTTATCTCCAACGTGCGAGACTGTTTATCGGAAATTCTGAACGTATGCTGTTCTTAAATGTTTTGTGATTTTGCTGTTGAATCGAGTTTTATGTGGCGTAAGTAAATAAAGTAAACACGTAAAACGTTAATAATAAAAAGGCAATAAATGTTTTGTAAAGCCATCGTAGGTAAAAACCTAAGCAGTGATATGATGAACTGAGAAAAGACAAAAAAAGAAGGGGGGGGGAAAGGAAAACTGTATGCCAACACTTAACGCTGCATCGGCATTTCTAAACGCATTCTGCTGCTAAAATTTTTGTAATTTTGCTGTTGAACTGTGTATGACATAAATGTGAAGAAAATCATGCTTAATAATAAAGCTAAAAACATGCAAAAAAAAATGGTTTAGCAGGAGTGAGTGTAGCTGGTAGATTGCGATCTCGTCGAGAGCGTAACCGTTAAAAATCTGAAACTTTTTCTTTTGGTTGTTGTCTCTGTGTTTGCAGTGGAGAAACAGGTTGCCCTTTACATGATAACCCCGAAGTGATCCGAGGTGATTGGCTGTTTAATATTATGTGACAAAGCAGAAAAATTGCATTAATAGTCGTTCTTCCAAAATGCTTTGAGTGTGTGATACGGCTTTAACACTCGCAAGGAGTAGTGTCCGTAAATAGCAGAAACGTGTAACAAATACAGATTAAAAAGATAATAAAAATATAATCTATGTCATCATTAGAGATTATAAAATATGTAATAATGATATTTAATTAGTCTCGAAATTTTTGGACGAAGGTTCTAAATTCATGGTTAAAGAGTATAATTTATGTCTTCATGAATACTTAACAGAATGAATATCGTAGAAATTTGAAAAATATGTTTTTCTTTCCCTGTTTTAAAAACTTTTAACAGCCCATTTTCTCTAAAGAAAAATACGTTAGTATCATTTGTTGAAAGTGTGTTCAATATCATTTATTTAAGAATTTCTTTTTCTCCTCATTGTGTTGCCCCAAGACTATACTGCTTTCATTGTCGTTCCTAATTACTGGGAACGAGTTCCGCAGTGACAGTCATTGTGAAATTAAAAAAAAATGAATAAATAAATAAGATGAAATACACAAAGTAATCGAAAAATAAAACAGATGAGAACTTCCGGTAAAAATCTACATTGTAATTTCTCTGTCAGTTGTGAAAAAGCTTTAAAACTTAGTATGCTGTGATACGAGCATAAAAGGGACGTTTTGCTGAGTCTAATCTTGCTGCATTTTAAACTAGCAGGTCATGTAGCTGTCGTAAAGGTTTTTTTCCTTTGAAATGAAAAGTCATTCAGAGAGGAATGATTTTGTTGTTATAGCAACGTGTTTCCGATTTTTATCAGTCGCTGTGAGGTTGTAACTTGCTCCGTCTTAGAATGGGTGAACAAATTCGATGCGTTTTTCCACCATCTGAGTCTCATGCAGTACAATCTTGCTGCTCAAATTTTACATCGAAAACTGCCACTACATTTGAAAAGTACCAGTGCATTAAAAAGTGAACTATTAAACATTTATGTCGTAAAATACCATCCTATTTTTGCCACTCTATTTGGTGTTACGTTGTCCCGGAATGCGCACTGTCGATGTATTTGGGGCTTTCCGAAGTGTAGGCACTGACTGGATTTTACCGAGACTGGTTCTTCACATCGTTAACTTTTTGTTGTAAGCCATATAAATAGGAGATGTTTGGTATGTACGTTTCGGTTAAAGGGGCGCCAGCTGAAATTGTGCTACAAAACGCCAAATGTGGTAACCTGTGTATATCCCGAGTTCCTGTGTAAGGATGTCATTACGAATAAACAGAAAGAATGAATCCTCGCGATTATCGAGTTGCTTTACTCAACTTAGCAGTTGCCGAACGATAAATAGTGGCGCTTTAATTCCTCGGATATAAAGGTATATTTTACTGCTAACCGAAGCACCGAACTTGACGCTGCAGTGTAAGTTCATGCCACGTGAAGAAAAGTTTACAGAGCGGATGTTGCATCTAAGAGTCGCAATTCCCTTCTATCATCTATCCAATTTATTTATGAGCCTACAGTGCTGGAATTTTTGTCAGCTGCGTCTAAGAATCAATCGCTGTATAATTAGCGATTAGAATAATTACTTACTTTTTTGTTTGTGAATTTCTGTATTTTTAGCCCAAAGGAGCGTTAAACAGAAGGGCTATTAGTCTCGAAACGACATTTTACGTCAAACAGCTAAAAGGGTTGAATGACTTTTCCAGTTGTTGCTACCGAATATTACGCCCTGTATTATATTTAAAGAAATTAAATAGTGAAGAATCTTCATGATGTATGTTTTTCGCATTGTGAAAAAACAATGTTACCTAGAGCCATCAAATTTTGAATAACTTAGTCCTTCACCCGAACGTGGGCAACTGGAATCCCGAATTTCGAATATGTTTTATTATCTATTTCATACTTTGTAAAACTTTACCGAATTTTTGATTCACAAATTCAGCGATTTCAAACCGAGCAGTGGCAACATTGTATTGAATAAAAATTTTTATCTCCAGCGCGTGACACTCTTTATTGGTAATTCAAAAATATGCCTTTTTAAAATATTTTTAGCCAAAGGGGCATAAGCCCAAATGCTTTCAAAACATGCATGTGTGCGTGAATGAAAAAAAAAAAACGCCTTTTTGGGCGTAATGTAAAATTTTTTCAGATTTATTTATTTTTCTTTTTCTCCCTTTTTTAACTTTAGATTTAAGGAAGTAGCCTTTTTTTTGGGGGGGAGCTCATTGTATTGTTAAGATTACCTTTTCTATGGTTATTCAATATTGCATCGTTTACATTTGGTGTTAATCTGTTAATCGAAAAATATCTTTTTTTCCTGCCACTATTTTCAGTTAGTTCTATTTATTAAGCCTATATGAAATACATATATTTTTAAATTTTAAAATAAGCAGTACGTTAACTGAAGCGCTTTTGCGCCGCTTGACATTTCTTGACACGTTTGTTTGATGACCTCATAATTCAGAAGCATGTTCTAACGTTGTCCATAGAGTGCCCTCCCTCCCCCCTTTTTTGTAACAGGGATCATAATTTTGGTTCCATCTTCCTCGTCCACCAGTTTGAAATAAGCCGTTAAAAGATCTGAATTACGTGTGAGCAAATTTAAATATATTATTTCATTTAACAGTTCCAGTATGCAGAGAGAGAGATTTTACCAAAAACATTTTGAATAACTTTATTCAAAACTAGCAAGTTTTAGAAAAGATCATTAACAATGTGTATGGAAGGGAAAAAAATTGAGTTTCCTACTATTTAACAACTGAAATTTGCAAATAAACATGAAAAAGGCGAATGTCCGAAAACAAATCATTCCACTGAATATTCGCAACTGTGCTTTCAGTTATAGAAACGTCATTACCCGAATATTCATGTTTAAAAAATTTTTTTTTGATTTTAAAAACTAATTTTGTGAAAATTATGAAGTTTAATTTTTTGTAGGATTTTCGATCCGTTTAATTTTATATAATGAGAATATTAGTTCTCACCCGTTATAAATTTGCAGTTACTTTCTTAATTATAAATTTAAGCAATTTTTTTTAAAGTGTGATGCGACATGAAACAAAGTATTTAAAATGTCTGCTTCTGTAGGAGCCAACAGTTGGATGAGTAAATTATTCAGAAAGTAATTTGCATATTTTGAACTAAACTGTTTCAAACTCTTGTGCTGTTAATGTGTAAAACCTTAGATCCATAATGTCGAGTTTGAAAAATATTGCCGAAAATGAACGTAATTTTTTTAAATTTCGTTTGCCAAAAACGTGTGACCATTCGAGATAATTAACCGTAAGTTTGAAATATCGCGATCGAAGTAGTGAGATATCTTCAATTTGACATTCTTGTAATGCTCTTTTCTCAGTTTAAATTAAACGTAAATAAAACCATTGTATAACTTTTGGAATTTCAAATCGGTGTTTTTCATTTTGTATAATTTCTCTTTTTTATCGAATTTAATCTGTTTTTCGGATAAAACTTCAGAAACGCTTTGGAATTTTAAGTGTACTTTATTGTTTTTGCAGAATGTAACCATTTCTGCTTCAATTAATAATGTCGTGCTTATAAATGTATGTTGGAACATCCATTATAGATAAATTCATTAATGACATGTTCTTTAACAACCATCAACTCGTTTTCGGTTGGAGAAACGTCTGGTTGCCATGGCATCAGTATTGCGTCACGCCATTGACGACAGAAAGATTCTGTAGTCCTTTCATTGTCAATGTAAAAGGCCGTTTAATCTAAAGCAAAGGTTCTCAACCTCTTTTACTCCGTGCGCCCTTTTCATCGTTGCTAGACGATCTCCCTTCCCTTCCAGTTCCGAAACTCGAGAAATATATACACTCAAACCTGCGTTTTTGTGCGATTTTTTATTTGTGCGGTATATGAAAATTTCAATCAAACTAGAGCACGGCTGACGAAGTTATCACTAATAAAAATTAATAATCAATCAAAAAAAGAAGATTCAATCTTTTATATCTGTGTACCGAGACATATACAAACGTCCAGAAAACAACAGTCGTCGCAAAAACTGATCACCGACTACATGGTAACTGAAAAAAAGTCGACTCTAAACGACTCTATTTTTTGTAGCTACTTGTGAAATTTTGTGGGATGTTTTTTATGCGGTCCCTATCCACCACACAGAAACAGGTTTTGAGTGTATACATTTACTTATATTCTTTTTCAATATGTTGTATAAATAAATTTAAAAAAAAAAGAAAAGAAAAAGAAAAGAAAGGAGAAGAAGAAGAAGAGAAAGAGAGAAATTGTTGATAAATACCAAAACTTGAATAAAAGTACTTTTTTGTATTCATAAAGTAAAACTTAATACTTTAACAGGTCTAGAGCATATGTAAGTGATCGCTCGTAATTTAAAATAAATTGTGATGAAAAAATATCCTATTGTAATGTAAATACCAAGTTCATTGCTTTCTCGAACCAAAGTAAAACAGTAATTCAGTACTTTGTTAAATTATGCAATCGAATAAAAATGTTATTTAATAACGCAGAATCTGAAGAAGTTGAGTTAATTTTATATCATAATAATAATCCTAAAAATTACTTAATTTGCTGTTCGTTAACAGAAACTGCTGAATTAATAGGAAATAATTTTTTTCTCTCTATCTTATAAATAATCCCTGATTTTTTTTTTCCCGAAATTTCATGTATGTCCGAAGGGAATCGGTACTTCCAACATAAATTTTTGTGAAATTTATTTGCTTCAATATATGTAATTTAGAAAAATAGTTTTACTTTTCGTCATCTGCATCTGACTAACAAATGAGTAGGGGGTGAAATTGATTTTATAAATGTAATTAAATATTTCGAATAGTATTTTGTCAGCAGCTGAAAATCCTCTACTACTGTTACTGTCAGGGCATCAGCATTGTCATTTTAAGTACCAAAAATGCATCGATAATACTCGATCGAAAATCGTTAGAGTTTTCGCCGATGGGAACCAGTTTGTCTTTTTTAAAATGCATGTTTACTGAATGCAACATTCTAGATTGTTCATTCTGATACTTTGGAAATTTTTTATTTTCGCTGAAACTGAATGTGAAATTTTAAGGATCTAAAGAAGTGAAGAAAAAGATACTGATTAAATATCCTTATTCAATTATAAAACAGTTATTTAACATTCTTCATTCACTTTCGCATAAGCAATAATTACAAATTGTATTAAATGAGTGAGGATTTTAGCGAAATAGTATGACATACTGAATTACATGCAAACATTTCTGTTTCCGGACGTGAAGTTTCTGGCGTTTTGAACTCGGGCAGTTGGATAAACTTTGTTCAGCATCAGTTAAAAATAATGAAGTATAACTTATAAGCTGAAAGGAAATTTAATCCAAGGTGCGAAGTTCACGTTGGAATGTTTCCTCAAATTTAATTCAAGGCAATCGTGGGCAAGCAATCAATTCAAGGCTTTAATTCATGGCGAATCAGTCAAGTTTTTCCTCACAGTTGTAAACTTCGTTCACCTATCCTTCTCTTAACATAACTTCTTCGGCAAACTCTGAATCACATCGGGCAAATAACTCGGGTGCTGCGAAAGTTTCTTTTAAGTCTTTGTCATTGAGCATTATATCTAATGCATTCTTGATACGGGCGTACTGGATGGCTGCTACATATATATGAAGCATTTGATTCTGTAGAAATTTTCGCACGGGAATATTACTTACCTGATCGGATATCCAGCCTGGATTTTGTTATTCTGGTAAATGGAGCTCAGCAATTTTTTTATACAATATACGTTTGGATGCCTTTACAAGAATCATCTTCATGGTGGCAGTGAAATCTTTTATCGTACTGCATTTCACCTTAACACTGTCACAAACCGGTGTAGTCTATAGTTCATTTCGTATGATTGAAGTTGGGGTATATTGTATTGTTTTCTGTTGGTGCAGCTGTCGGATCTCAGCCAATGTTTATTAGCCGAGCAACGCAAAGAGAACTTTATTATAATACATAGTATGAATAACATCATACTATGTATTGTTCTGTTCATGTTCATCTGACATTTTGAATTTTAATATAGAATATTAATATTTCACATACACAAAAAATTTTTGATTTAAATTTACAAGCTTATATTATCAACGAGACTTACACCTAGCGATCATGCCAGGTACTTGATGGAAATTGCTTTGCATACAATAGCATCTGGAACTTGATCGATGAGTGTGTCCGAACTTTGAATATCGCTAACAGGGTAAAAACACGGCTGCTGGAGACCCGAAAGCATGCAGCGTGCGTGATCGCTGACAACAAATCTGATTTTTCGTATTGTACGCCTTCCAGATGCGCTTTTATGCAAGGATTATTTGAATAATTTTATTAGAGTGCAAGCTTTTTTTTTTTTTAAAGGTTACAAATTGACACATTTATTGATCTACATGGAAAATTCTACAATTTTTGCAGATTTAAGTTGTTGATTATTTCTGTGCTAAAAAATCCAGACTGTTGCGTACGGTATTCGAAAATTAATTCATTCAATCGAGAATCATCTCCCTTTTCTTTGTAATTATTATTATATCAAAAAATATTTAGGTAAATACTTTTTTAATGTCATGAAATGACCAACATAGTCAGCCATCTCGCTATTAATTGAAATTGCGACAAATGTTATCATAAATTTAGTGCTTAGACGGAGCGCACGGAGAGGAAAATGCTAATTTCCGGAAGCCAATCAGAATTGAAAAGGATGCAATTCGATGCAGAGGTAGATGGAAGTATGCAAATATGTTAGGTAACAGCCAGTCGCGCTTTCATGTCAAGAAATATGTAAAAAAAGGCAGTCTTAGAAGCCAGCTTTATGAAGGGTTACAGAAGTTGATTGTAAGTACTGATAGAAGGTGTTTGAAACTTTCGTACAATTTTTTTTTTCAAGACATACGTGTTTCTATGACTTCCAGAAGACGAATGGAAGATTCTGAGAGCTGCCGTGCTGTGAGGCGCATTGAAGCAGGACAGTCGATCACAGATGTTGTTCTTTTCTTCGGCGTTCATCATTCTGTAATTTTACGTTTATGGAAACAATTCCCAACCACACAGACAGTTGTCCGGAGACCCGTAGCGGTCGCCCAAAGGTTACAATCCCCGCGGAAGATCGATATATTGCTATTGTAACCAAGCGAAACGGCAGAGCGACCTCCACACGTGTGACATCTATGGTCACAGCGTCCATTGGTAAGGCGATATCTGCAGCTACTGAACGCCGAAGATTACATATAAGTGGACTGTACGTCCGGGTACCTCGAGTTTCCTTTCCGCTATCCGTCCAATCAAGAGGGGCACGATTACAGTGGTGCCGGAAACATGTCAATTGGAATGTGTCTGACTGGAGCAATGTTATGCTTACTGATGAGTCAAGATTTGCTCTGGAGCCAGATGACAAACGTATAAGGGCATGGCGTGAACAACGAGCACGCTATCAGTCCCAAAACAGCACCGAACATCACGCATTCCGAGACGGAAGCATTATGGTGTGGGCAAGGATTTCATTAGGATATCGCACCGACCTGCACATCTTTAAACGCGGTTCTTTGACGGCTGTCCGGTATCTAGATGAAGTACTCATTGTGAGATTGTACGCTGCAGCAGTTGGCCCTACTTTTGTTTTAATGGACGATAACGGACGTCCCCATAGAGCTGACATCGTCGATGACTACCTGGAGAGTGAAGGGATTGCGTGTATGGCGTGGCCAGCATATTCACCCATTGAAATCCCATTGAAAATCTTTGGGATGCTCTCGGCCGTGCTGTATCTTTACGTTTCCCACCTCCAGCCACACTTATTGAGCTGGAAACTATTCTACAAGAAGAATGGCGATTGCTTAACCCTTTGCGCTCGAGGCGCTTTTTCGTCGGGTGAACCAGCAACTCGAGAGTAATCAGCCGCTCCCGCTTATTTCATGAGTTCGTTGTTGTTAACTTAAAAAAATTTTAGACACAATAAAACACTTTAAACTCGTATATTTGAACATTATACATATTTTTTAACTTAATGAAAGACATTTATTAAAAATTACGTTCTATAATTTTGCTTCTTATGATATTTTATAAAACAATCTCCAATGTGCATTCTTGGCTTGTCGGGACATGTGTCACAGTAGTACACAGTTTGTCGCCTTTGGCCGGAAGTTCTTTGGGAACAAACCTTGCAATCTTTTTTTTTTGTCCCATCAAAATAACATGCAGCTTCCCATTTAGTCGGATCACTTCAGAAGTGCTGTGTGAAGTAGAAGCTGTGCTAGGCTGTTTTTGTCGAAAGTCTCCTCTCAGTTGATCACTAGTATTTTTGAGATAAGACATTTTATCGCATAAGCGGTGCTAAGACGTCCTTTATTTCAGATAACACACCCTTATAGCTATTTAGACACCGCGTAATATGATCTATAAAAGGCCAAGTAGACCTTTCAAGCGATATTCCTTAGGTCAAACACAAATAAACACATCGATTCGAATGGTGCCTCTCAGGCACCGCTCGAGTTATCGCATCACATGCAGTGGTGCCTGAGAGGCACCGCTCGAGTTATCGCATCACATGCAGTGGTGCCTGAGAGGCACCGCTCGAGCGCAAAGGGTTAAATCTGTGGTGGTTGACCACCTAATTGAAATCATGGTCACAAGGTGTAAATGTTATATACAGGTGAGGGGGGATCACGTACACTATTAATGTCCTTTTTTTTTCATTTTATGCTATTTATTTTCACTTTATACATAATTCTGTTTAAGTCTCCAGTATGTCATTATCTGTTGACTTACAAAAATTTAATATTGCTTTCATTTCTGCATATAATTATTGATTTTGTTTTATGCATTTTATATCTTCGTGCTTAACTTTTGGAAGTCAGTGTATTTTACAAAGATTTCACTCGTTAAAGTGCACTCACTTATATAGGTAATGTTAAAATAAAATTTTATGATGTTTGTATTCCTCTGTTCGTTATGAATCTACTAATTTGAAATTAAATAAGCACATGTACCATTTTTATTACTGAAGTAAAAAAAAAATGTACTTTACATCTGCCTTGGAATTTTAGGGGTTATACTTATATCACAACGCGGATCCTAAATAATAATATTTGGCCTTTATATTCCCGATCATAAAATAGAAGTCGAAAATTTTAAAGGCTTATGAATAAGTATTTAGTCAGTGATATTTTCAATTTTGATAAATAATATCTTTTCAGAAGAATTAGATGATTTCGTAAATTTTAGTTGAGCAATATTTTATTAAGTGTAGTTTATGACAATCGATATATTTGTTGGCAGTGTAAGTGGGGAGGGATGATCTTTTCCTGAAACTGGCAGAAGTGTGACTATCTGCTTGTTATCTTGTAGTAGTGTAAATCATCATCATAAATCAAAAAGCAGCATGTTCATTTGATAAGGCAATTCCCTTGGTTTATTTTTCAGACTTTGAATCTTGTTGTAAAAGGATGGGATAAATGTTTGCTGATGAAGAGCTAAAGCGGATATCTTCGTTTTCATAAAATGCACCTACTACGTGTTCCTAAACAGTTAAAAAACATTTAAGGTCATTTCTACCTGTGATATTTATCAATGAATTTTCCGTGTTCTGAAAGTGGTCACTTGAATTCATGTTTTCCCAATTCTGGTACGATTTCTTAGTTTTGATACGGGGATTTCGAATGTTTTCCCGGAAATTTATCTGTTTCAAAGCCTTAAGAACAACAATTATGCAGTTAATACAGGTTCATAAATATGTTCGAACCGAATATATAAGATTAGTCGAAAATAAATAGATATTTTCAAAATTTTACGGAAACGTTATTTTTAATAACTAGGCTGAAATAGTGTTTGCATAGTTAGAAGAATATTTTCTAAAATATAAATTGCTAAGTTACAAATGTTGCATGTGCTGTACCATTACAACATGTGTGTATT
>KK113332.1:52052-85904 GCA_000611955.2 Stegodyphus mimosarum | reverse complement strand
GAGAAAGTTCCAAAAATGAGACTTTGGACTTCACTTTTTGTTTATTTGTTCAAGAGCAAGAAAAATAGCACAGATAGTGTTTTGAAAGCTGCAAAAGAAACGATGAATTCGTGAGTCTGTGGAGAATTTTCTCTTTGCAAAAGTAGTGTGATGTTCTCGAAATGTTACAGTATTGCCAACTCTCCCGTTTTCCGACCGTCCTTCCGCCAACCCGATTTACAGCATATTTCTCCCGACTTCCTCTTATTCTTAAAATTTCTCACGACTTTTATATAGCTTGGCTTAATACTTCAATATTTGCACCCCAAAAAAAGAGATTTGGGGTGTCTGAAAGGACCTGGTTTTTCTCTAGTCTGCATTGCAAACCAAAGCAGTTTCGTCAGTGAGACATTATGACGTGCTTCTGCTTTAAGACTGAGAGAACGTGTCCAAAAACGTCATGTTCCATTTTTCAAGTATTTTTCAAGTCATGTTCCCGGCAATGAGCATCGAGTGCCACTGCGTGTCATCTAGCATATATTAGCCAGTAAGCACAAAGCAAGAACCATGTTATTATTTCGTTCATCTT
Source organism: Stegodyphus mimosarum (assembly GCA_000611955.2). NCBI lineage: Eukaryota > Metazoa > Arthropoda > Arachnida > Araneae > Eresidae > Stegodyphus > Stegodyphus mimosarum. The sequence continues at coordinate 85,336 of KK113332.1, read as the reverse complement.
GTCGCTAAGCTGTTTGAGCGCACGTGCTTTCGAGAAGTAATTAAGAAATCACGATATTTTGTTTTAATTATGTCTGCAAAAAAGGTAAAATACTCAGGTATTTTTCAAAAATCGTACACAAGTGACTTTCCTTGTATTATTTCTTGAATGAAATGTAGTACATTTGCGATGTGTACCGTTTGTCATTGCGATTTTTCGATTTCGCACGGTGGAAGAGCCAATGTTCTCTAACATGTACCTACACAAAAACACAAGGACAACGCGAATTCTATTGAAAAGAAAAAAACGAAAAAAAAATTTTTTTTTTTCCTGTGGAAGCAAAGACCAAAAGGTTAATGCAAAACGTATTGTTTGCATTTAAGAATTAGTAACTGAACTTTCAGATATTAATTAGGATCTATTTAAATTCATTATTAAAAATATATTTTTATTACTTAAAAATTTCTGTCGTTGAGAAAAATCTCCTGATTTCTTAAAAAATTCTCCCAATTTTTGAGTGTCGTAGGTTGGCAAGTATATGTTAAAAACGAAATTCTCTTGTTATTTAGATAAAAATTCAAAAAGACAATCTGTCTGATGTTCCTTCGATCCGGAAGATTAAGATGTTACAATATCAAACTTTTGTAATACGACAGATATCTGTGCGGTAGTCAGGTTCTTTTCAAAGGCTTCTCAAAGTGTCCATGCCAACAGTGTCCTCAACTTTTATGTTGCTTTGTTTAAAATCATCCAGACTTGTAGAAAGGGGAGGGATAAAAAGTCGATTTTTCATGTTTACCCCCAAAAAGCCGTCGTATAGTGTTAAATACGGATTTCGAGGGCGTATAATACATTCAAAACATTTTGGAAGAACAATTCTTTAGTACAATTTTTCTTTCCCACTTGATGTAGTACAATTTTTCTTTGCCACGTGATATAAAACAGTCAGTTACCACAGATCATTTTGGAGTTACTATGCAAAGGGGAAACTGGTTTTCCATTATGAGGGATTCGATGCTGATGGGTTGAAAACGAACGACTTACAATTTTTGTGTGAAAGGAAATGCATTTTGCGAAGAACGTGTGATATACATCCATTCGTTTCTGGCATACAACTGTGACAAACAATTTTTCTACCTGATTTACCACTGAAGGAAAGAAGAAAGATTTTTTTTCCCCTTTTTTTCGTTTCCAAACAATCAGCTATCAGCATTGAGTCTCTCAACATTATCGTCATAATGGAGAACCAGTTCCCCCTTTACTTGGTAATCCCAAAGTGAACTGTGGTGAGTGGTTGTTTTATATCGTGTGACAAAATAGAAAAATTGTACTAAACAACTGAAATGTTTTGAATGTGTGATGCATCCTTTAGTGGCCAATATGCCAGAACCATGTTCCGATCTCGTGAAGACTAATCCAGCGCCGGGAGAGATTTCCGTTTATACCGTCGTCATATACGATACTGTTATAAAACATGTTTCTGCATATTTATGCGCACAAAAATCTTTCTACAAAATTTTCCCGACTAATGGCCACATTGCTCGAATGCCATCGTGATTCTTGATACCACAAAAACAAACGAAAGGAGGAAGTTTGCAAACTTGAAGATTTCTTGTATGAAAAGGAACTTAATTCTTCCTAATAAAATCAACCCGATTTACAGTATATTAGCGGAACAATATTTTCGAAATCGTAAATCACCGCAAGTTAAAAATGTGGTATCAAAAAATAGTATTAATCATTCATGCGAAATGCATCTTTAAGCAATAAATGCAGTCTGATATGAAGAAATCGCGAGAAAAAATTCACATTTGAAGGGAAGAGGGGAGAATATTAAGAAAGTTGCACAATTTTTTTTTCAAGCGCTTTAAAAGGGTTGCGCTGTTTGGAAATTAATTCTTTCTGTATAGAATTATCACTCAGTCAGTCAAAAAAATATTTGTTACAACAACTGCCTTCGTTACAAAGAGCTTTGTGAAAATGAATTGCATTTTATTTCTGCAAGTCTGTGGGCATTTTCAATAAAAAGATACATGCATATTAGTCAATTTAAAAGTAGAGACCCATATATAAGAGTCTCTAATTTTGTGCATGTTTTGTTTTCAGGGGTTCCCCCATCGTTTTGTACGCGTAAGGGGTTGATAATTAGGTTTGGTGAATGAATTCTTTGGAAGCAAAAAGGAATTTGCCAATCTGCCCGACGAGTTGGTTTTTAAATCATTGTGATATTGTACATAGTGTCTGTGACTGCTGTTTTATGACAGCGTCGTTTCATGGAGATATTTCTGTTTTAGATCAAGTTTTTTTCCACTGAGGCATAGTTTCGTCTTGGTGGATATGCCAGTATTCTCGCAGCAGGTTATAAGGTATTTCTTCCTCCTTCTTAGCATGCCTTCGTGGTGTAATGGTCAGCTCACTCGGCGCTTATTCGAGAGGTTCGAGTCCCGGCTAGGGCACTGCTCATTTTTCATGTCTCCTGCTTGAAAATAACCTCATGTCTCTACAGTAGTGCCAGAACTAATAAAAGGTGGTGGATAATCATTCTCCACTACCAGGATTTGGCGATTGGATCCCTTAATCCTCAGTCGCCCTTTAAAAGGGGAAGTATGCAAGGTATTTCTCCTGCCTTCTTAGCATGCCTTCGTGGTGTAATGGTCAGCGCGTATTCGACATGTCCTAGGTTCGAGTCCCGGCTAGGGCATTTGTTATTTTTCATGTATCATACTTCGAAATGACCTAATGTCTCAAGAAGGTAACTTACCGCTCGTGAAACATGATCAAAATCAAAGAAATCACTAACATTACCGTGTTAAACCACATCAAAAGCCGCAGTACATTAAGTAAATAAATGAATACCAAGAATTTCTACGTACTTACTTTTATTGCGTACCAGAAAAGTTATTAAATTATCAGATTATTATATTAAAGTGTACAACATTACTAGAAGAATGCATTGATGAAGTCCTGAAGAGTATCTGTTAAATTTTCCATTTAGATCCACGTGTGTGAAAAAACGATTTGTATTCCGCAGTGACTGATATTATTTGACGTGGTTTAATTTTGCATTTCATACTCATATGTTTTGTATGCTGCCCACTGGGTACGCATTTTCATCTAATAACTTCATTTCAACACCACACTTATGGCATACACTTGGATTATTTAACACGAAGATGCATTTGCAGCTCCCTGAATTGCAATTATACGTTGGAATTTTTTCTGCTCTTATCCCATTATTCACAATTAGCACATTGACAGGTCTTACTTTCTATGATTTCTTTTGCTGGAAGGGCCGGAGTGTTACGAAAATGCGATGAGTCAGCCTCATAATCAAGACCACAGAGGGAAAGTCAATGTCAGATCACATTTTTCGTGCACATAACTAAAGGCAAATAAATGTAGGGTAGGTCACCTTTATAGATACGCCATTTGTTGCCAGAATACATATATGTATGTGGCAAAATTTGTTGAACATTGTAGCTGTAGAAGTTGTAAGATCTGTCTCTACTATTCCACATAAAACTCAATTAGATCCTAGAATGAACCTCGCGAATTCTTGCACAGGCGTCAATAAATTACCAGCACGGAAGAAGGGTGAAAAGTAACCTTTATTAAATCAAAATTTAACAAAAAGGCACGATCTTCGTGCTTTACAAAACACCGTCAACTTGCGGTGAGAACTTAAATGTGGAATGTAATTCAAGTCGAATCTAAAATAGAATAGTGCTGGATTAGTACGTTAATTTACACCTAACAGGTTAACTCACAAAAACCTAACAGGCTTGAGGATAATCCGAAATGGTCAAAAGGCTTACTGGCGTAACAGCGAAATAGCAACGAAACGTGCGCTGGCTAGCGAAAGCACAGTTCTGAATAAACTCAGAGATCCACCAGTTAAAATATTCACTTCACTTAACTTTAAATTTACATAAAAAAATACTAGGGAAAGTTGAGGGGTTCAGTAAAGGTATCAAACTGAAAATAAATTTGTTATGCAAAGTAAAGGAAACCCTACAAAGTTTGCATCTGTTTATTGAGTTTTCTTTATGCATTGCGAATATTGGTCTAGTATTTCATGTCAAAGCAAAGAATGATGGAACCCTGTTTGAAATAATCATGGGCATTGAGGCCTACCACGAGAATGTGTAGAAATTCATTGACCTACTATAGAAGAAATGAACATCGCTCTTAGTATGGTTAGATGATGTGAACGTCTTACACCAGATTTCCCTAAAATTGCTGGAGCAGTTTTTTTTTTTTTTTTTTTCATTTACAAGATCATATCTGAAGAACATCGAAAAGATGAACATCGAAATCTCTAGTTCTTGACAATAAGGTTCTGTTGTTGTTTCTTTTCCTCCGGATTCTGAAGGAGTCAGACAAGGTCCAAAAGATATTTGACTGTAAGAAAGTCAAACGCAAGGAGGGGATTGGTATAAATATCCGAATATCACCAAAATTCTTTTCTGTTAGTATAGCCTCGAGCCCCAAATTGATTGCTGTCAATTCACTCATGAAGACAGAACAGTGATTTGGATTACGATGACTGAGATTCATTTTCCCCCTAATGGTCTCAATATAAATGCCACTACCTTCATGTTCAGAAATTTTGTTGCCCTCTGTGGAGATCTTAATAGCATTTTTGAGAATGGTGCTTGTTACCTTCAAAGCCAACTGTCTTAGGTATTCGTTGATAAAATCCTTCTTATTTACAAGTCCCTCCAGTGGATTTAAACAACACTGTAGCGAGTGAGACTCAACATTGCAACACTCAGCAGACTCTGAGTCTCAGCTAAGCCAAAAATGCTGCTCTTTTTTAGTCTTTGTCGGTTTTTCCACTTATTTAGGTATACTGAAGTTTTATTGTCTGTGATAGAGAGTTTCTTGAAGTATTTAACAAGGCCAACTAGTCTTCTGGTCTGGAGAGGTTGCAAATCGGCCTAAAAAAAAGGGTATTTCCGCAGGGCAGCTGTGCCTCAGCCCAGTAATAATACTGTATGAGCTGCATTTAACGGAACATTTTCTAATTTCTTCAGGTTGGAATCAGAGGCATAACAATAACTTGGAAATACAAACTCGAGTATGGGTCGAATGAGTGCCAAATAAGTAGTTCTGAAGGCAATCGCATCAGCTCCCCAGTCCCTACACTCGGTGTATTCAAAAATGTTTAGCCGTTTTCTACTTTTTTTTTAACGTAATGTACGATATGCTTATGACATCTAAATTCAGGGTCAAGAATAAGTGCCAGATATTTAAGGCGCTTCTCGTAGTTTGGGCTAATATTTGTGTAGGTGCTTATTTGTAGTAAAAAAAAGTAACAATTGATTTTAACTGGGTTAAAACATACTTTCAACTGCTCAGCAAAGTTAGACAAAGCGATTAGAAACCTAATGAGCTTCAATTCTGTTTCAGTTATATTAGTATCAGAGCTCCAGAGAACAATGTCATCTGCAAATATTCCAATTATTTTACCCAAAGAAAGCATTTTCTTCATTCCGGCCACATACATGGCGAAATTTGTGGAGCTAGGAACCGATTCTGGAGGGACACCTCGGCTCGAAGGCCTTCGTGAGGTCCAATAAGAAAGCCACTATATGATGGGTAGGATTAAGATTCTGAGCATCTGTTATGGTTTAACAGAAATACAGAACGGTTCTTTTGGGTAGATACATGTAATAAACTGTGTAAATAAAATATACATACGCAATTGAAAAGAGGTGAACGTGAACATTAATGCTGTCATTCAGAGGGCAGGTAAGATTGTTAGGAACATGGTGAGATGTGTAAACTAGTAATTCTGAACTTTTATTGCTTCATACACCGCTTTCACCATTGCTAGACGATCATCCCCCTTTCCAAAACTCATATATTTAAACATTTATTTAAATTTAGATGATTTTTAAAGAGCACAAATAAATAAATAAAACAGCAAAAAGAATAGGAAATGTTAATAAATATCAAAACTTGAATAAAGGTAGTTTTTTTTTTTTTTTTTTTTTTTTTTTTTTTTTTTAAATCCGTGAACTAAAACTAAATACTTAACAGGTAAATAAAAGGTTGATCGCACCCCCTCCTGAAACTGTAAAATATCCCTCACATGAGAAATCCTAGTGTAAATAAATTCATTGAATGGAGGATATCCTTTCCAGCATATAGTATGTGTATTACAGTACATCAACGTATTTATATTATTTAAAATAATGAGTGCTATGTTTTTGCGTAACACTTGCAAATATCTGCGTCGCGCGAAATGCTTGAAGAAAACTATACATCATAAAGGCATAGCCTAAACAAGAACATTCTCAGTTCCATGGCTTTGCATGCAATATGATGTGCTCATTTTTTTTCTTTGTAAAATGTTAATTACATATAAGTAGAGGAAGCACGAAGGTCGGGCGAGACTGGCTTGTAAAAGATTTTTTTTTCTAAATTAATTTTTCTCCCGATTGTTTTGATTAGCTAGGATATGCGAGACAGTTAAAGACCTCATTTCTTTTTTTTTATATCAATTTTCGCTTTTCCCCGAATTTTATGTAATTTTTATATTAAAAATATGTATTGTTAATTCGTATATTATCACTAAGCTAATAATTTCATAGCGGGAAAAATATAGCAAAGTTCGAGTATAGGGATCTCGGGACAAATCGTAAAAACTCCAGCCTGACATTTCGATTTAAACTGTAAAGACCGGAATGTTTCATGATTTCAGATTCAAGTTAAATTCAGACTGTTAAACCGCTATCATGACTGTAAGCTACCCTCAGCAGGGCATCGGAAGAAGTATTTTCCGAAATCTTCGTTTTCGGGTGAAGAAAAGCTGTCAGGAAGAATTTCAAGCAAAACATTGTCAGTAGGGTTGCGAAATGTCTTGCGTTGCTAGCCTGGACATCAGTTACAACGAAACTGTTTCGGCTAATCAAAAATTTGTTCTTATATATCTAACACAAAAGTTCACTGGAATGTGAAGTAATAAATTAAACTAATGTGCATTTGAGCATTGTGTAATATATCTTTTTATTAGATTTATAATCTAGTCTAAGTCTGACAGTGTTAATAACGCTGTTCCATGAACAAAAAATTCTCATTTCAGTGGGCTGGGTTTTGATACATTATTTTTACCATCCATCCAGCCAGCCAGCAACAAAAAATTTTATCACTTTCATTTTGTCTATTAATCGAGTTCCTGAGTCATTAAAAAAAAACTGTCTGTTTTATTACATGTAAGTGAATGTTTTATTACATAATGAAGCCCATTTTTAAACCTTGAGGGGGATGGGTAAAAATTTGTAAATTTTGTAATTTATTATGTATTATACTAATTTTCTCCCATACTGACCCTTACTTAGACTAATTGTTCATTTTAAATTTCTTAAAAGTCACTTTCGCAGCCAAATATTCGTGAAGAATGTTCTGGTTTCATTTTTCTTAGCTTTGGGCGGAATTTACTTAATTACATTTTGAGAATTTACGGTTTTTCTTTAGTGTGTGAAATTTCTTTTGCCAATATTCCTTTGCAAGATTAAAAGTAGCCAGCAATAACCCTGCTTAACACTCCTCCCGACAACCATTTTCCTCCCACATTTTTCAACGGACATTTTTTATGTTACAAGTTCAGAGTAAGTAATAATTTTCTCCGCCTTATTTACATACATCTTTTTGTAAGTAAACGCGAATAATTAAACATTGGTGATAGTTTAATTTCAGATTGTACAAATTACTATTTTTTGCCATTGTTGATAGTTTTTCATGTTTAAAGTTTCTTTTTGGCTATTTAGTCATCTTTTTTTTTAATACTTAATGGAATTTTTCTATACATGAATTTTCTGTTTGGACTTTGATTTCATAATTTTTACACTAGTTTTAGCAGGCTGGATATGTAGGGGTGGCGTCTTTAATTTTAAGAGATATAGATAATTTTTAAACAATTAATTTCGATACCTCTGCTAATTTGCGAAGAACAGAAATATATCTAGTATGTCAGATAAAGTGGTAGTATCGATGTCGAATTCTACCACCTCCCCTTAGATAAAGTTTTGAGTTTGGCAGTAGTGATGCAGAGCCGTAGCTAGGGTTTTCAGCGCCCGGAGACGACTGAAGATTTTGCGCCCTTTTCTGTGTATCAAGAATGGAAACATTTCATTCTCAATTTCGTAAAATCAGTTTAGCGCCCCCTGGATGCTGGGCCCGGGTACAGGTGTCCCCCCTTGCCCCACCCTAGCTACGCCACTGCAGTGATGAAACGGCTTTATCAATGTTGTATTTACTTTATTTTATTTTAATTTGGTTTATAAATTAATACTTCTCAGTCTCAGCCAAAGGCTATTAACTTTTTAATTTACGTACACTAAATTTACATCATTTGTTTTGATTAATGATTTTTTAATAAGTTTTCTCCTATTTATTAAATTTCCTGTTTCGTTAAAACTTAATTTTATTAATTAATTATGAATGCAGTTTCTTGTTCTATATATTTCTAAATTAAAAAAAAAAAAAGGAAGAAGAAGGTGTATCGGCAATCCATTATTTTAAAATGAGAAGTAATTTGACAATTATAAAAGAAAGTAGAAAATAAGAAAATTTTTTAAATTCTCGGATTTATTTGGAATTTGCTGAAACATATCTCTGAAATCTAGTTCCGAAATTCTGAACCGATTAAGATAGTTTGGAGGCCCTAGGCATAGTGTTCTTTCAAGGGCCCTAGAAGTCCGCTTTCTTTGTTTTTATGGAGGGGGGAAAAATTCAGGAGTTATAAATGTCTATGAAAATTTAAGTTTGTGCCATTATAGGCACTTATCAGGTCCTACTTAAATTTCGCAGAAATTTGCGTTGCGATAAAATTTCTATACTGTCATTATTAAAGTGCAACGAAATAAAATATATTTTTTTCTATGGTTACCCAGAAAAGAATTCATTATCATTTCATTAGCATATTGAGATCAAAGACCTATATCGACATACACTTAAGTACTGAAAAATCCCCGTGTTAATTGTTGAAAAATGAGTTTAACTTTCACTTATGTTAAAATAAGTGAAATTAAATGTTAAAATAAGTGAAATAAAATGTTAAAATAAGTGAAATAATATTGAACGAATCAATGTTTTAGATGTAATATGTTTAAGCTATCTTTTAAGAAGTCAAGCGCTATCGGCTTGTGACTCTGAATACGTGAGTTATAGAAACATTAGTAACATTATGTTGTTAACATTAGTAACTTTGTTCTTTACTTATCTAATGCATCTGCTGCTGATGTTGCTTACGCATGTTTTGAGTCTCTCTGACGTAATTAAATAACACCAGAGTCGTCATCCTAAAAGGATAAAACGCTGCGGACTTGCTATGTGACGTTAAGAACTTTCACTCAGCTGCTGGAAAATACTACGTCTGATTCTTGGTGATAAAGAGGAGAAATTAATGAAAGGCTGTTTGTTAAGTTTAATGGCCTTGACTCTGAAAGAGGAAATGAGGGCAAATTGAGTTTCCCGTCCAAGTTGTTGGGAGAACGGTATCCAGTCATCTCTTGAGTTGTTTTAGTTTGCCAGCTTGATGAATAAAAGAATTCAGTATGATACACAATGCCGTGAAGGAAAATTATAATCCTCTCTAAGACGACCGCGCATGAATGGCGTTGTTGTCTTGGAGAGGTGAAATTTAGTACTAGTGTTTATTATATTCTCGGGAATACTGGTCACTTTTCCGAGTATAAATAAGCCATCGAGACCATAGGGTTGTGACTCTGGCAGCTGATGAGCGCGTTGTCATAAAGCGGCGTTTTAGAGATTGCTTGCGCATGCTGTGTGGTAATAATCTTTTGCATGAAGACTAGCTTTCTGTACCGTTTCCCTGTGCGTAGTTTAATCTTGGAATTATTGCAGCAATATATTTTACTTCGAATTCTTTCACGTACCACAAGAATACTGTCAGGTGAATTAAAATACAGAGCTAAAAGTTAATTTCAAGAAAATTAAAACTTCTTGACACCTAACCGCCAGTAATTAACAGTATGTTTGTGGTAAGGCTACGGGAACAGGTTGAAAGCCAGTCTTCCGTGGCACGCAGCCAACATAACTAGAGTTTCTCTCGAGATCTTAACTGCACTCGAATGGCGCGCCATTTCAAAAGAGATAAAATGATTTATTTTTAACGCTTTTGAATGTTAGGTAAAAATATATTGACTGCAGTAGGCAATGCTCCGTGCATGGTTTGCACCTAAACTGCGCAAAAAGAAATATAAAAACATAGCTTTGCTTTTATTTTTTCTGAACTAAAAGAAATTGTTTCATTTGCTTAAACCTTGAATATTGTTAGACAAAAATCCCTCAAATGGGGAATTGGTACTTCATTAGACCGGTTATAGGTTAAGTCTCTCTCTTTCTCTCTCTCTTTTTTTTTTTTTTAGAAACATTTGTAATGGACAAGTAGTCACTCTTAGGTCTTGAAAGACTTCCTAGCAGTTACTTACAAAGTGAATGAAGAATGATAGCCGCATATGCTGTACATAGTTGTTTTCCTGTAATGCTTATATGCTGTATGTTTGCCAAACGTTGTAGCTTAACCTGCATATTATACAAAATCGTCTAAATTGATAATTTCTGAAATGTGTGATATTATACTGTACTATCTTTTTATATTAATTAAAAGCACATAATTAATAACATTAACTAAACTAAAAAACACTTATATTTAAGAATGAATTGAACTTATACAATAAAAATTATTAAAGAATCTTTTAATGCTGTGACATAAGGAAAATTTGAAAGGCAACAGAAATATCTTTTCAAAAATTTGTCACTCATAGCTGTAAGGGAAAAAAATGGAAGCCTCTAAAAGAATTTGTATTCAATAATAATATTGTAGAAAATGAAATTAATTTCAAAATTTTCCTCCTGTAGGCTTTGTCAGACTTAAGGCAAAAATCAAAAAAAGATGTATTAGAAGACACTGCATTCTGGCAGGAGGAGATAAAAAAAGTCAAGGAGGAAAACGATCAGGTAAACTATTAGTAAAATTATTTTTTACTAATAATAAATTGCAAGTTTGCTAGTAGTTATTTAGTATATCATTCTGTTACGTATTTTGTACTGCATAGTCTCTTAATACTTTCAACAAAATGCATAAAAAATGAGTATATCATCATTGGATAAAAATATACAAATCTTGGTTCAAAATTAGATACCTGTAAATTGTAAACTTTTAACAAAGTAGCCATAAATAAGCATAGCATTTCATCTAGATTTGCATCCCAGAGGGAAAAAAAATGGATATTTGTAAATGTTCTGATTCTTCATGGCATGGGGCACTTAAAATACATCCGTCAGAAAAAGCATCCTTGAAAAGTTTGTTTAGAATAAGGACATTATTTATTTTAAAAACATATTTTTCAAGGAAAAATAGTTAAATTTGGCTCAGCATGAAAAATGCTGTTTAACTCGTTAAGACATATTTTTATTTCTAAAGAATTTTAGATGCATTTCCCCCCTTTTTAAGTGTTACTGAATGTCAAAATATGATAAGGTAATTTAGAAAAAAAATTCTTACTATTTGAATTTTTTTTTGGCAATTGTTATTTTCAGAATTTAAAAAAAAAAAAATCTTTTTAGCATTATCATAGAAAAACACTGTAAGTGCAATCTCCTAAATCTGCTTTAATTCCTCTTTCCACAACATTTATTTAGTTTGGTGATCCTTAATGTTCACCACTATTATTGTGTTAGGCATAATAATTAATAAAGTTAAGTTATAATAATTCCTTCTGTAGATTTTATTATTGTTCAGAATTTAATACCATAGACTAATACAAAATATTAAGCTGCTGACTTGAAAGTATGTTTCCCAAAGTTGTAAATGAACATCATCAGTAATAAGATAAATCTTGTGGTACCTGTATAATATTTCCCTCTGTTTGAAGTTTTATAATAGGACTCGCATAATTTATTTCAAGATAAAAGTTACAATAAATTTTCGCTTTCTTAACCATTTTCAGTTTCACTAGAATGTTTATTGATTAATTTATAGGCATGGCAACAACGGTTGAATCGCTTGCAAGAAAGGCTGCTTTCTCAAGAAGAAGAACTCCGGCAAGTACAAAATGAGAATGATGAACTTCAAAGGCGTCTTCAAACACAGTCATCACCCACTTGTTGCTGTAAGACAGATATTGTTTCAAATGGCAATGTGCGTCTTGATTCTGCTTTTGAAGATGATGAAGAATGCCTTAGTTACAAACCTTCCACTCCTGTAAGTTCACATAAAAAAAGTCATACATTTTCTGTAATTAATCTGCCTAAGGAGCAATAAATCTAGGAAAAATCTTCTATTTATTTTATTTAATGTAATGATTACATATTGTTTTGTAATTGTTGTCATGTGTATAATAAACCCTATTCAAATAATGCCATGTGCAAAAAATTACAGCCTTGGCAAACTGCAAAATGTTATCGTCATAGAGGTTCAGTCTCTTAAACAAGACCTCAATTTTTACAATACAAGGTGGATGAATACCGTTAGGGTTTTGAATGTGTTTAGTACAATAACTCACAAATGCCCGGGGGGGGGGAATGCATACAAGAATCTCCCCAAATTTGCATTCATATTACATATTAAATTCTATTATGTAACTGTAGAATTAGCCACTAGATATCTAGTGATAATGATACACAGTCCAGTCACATTAATGTGACCATCTGTCAAAAGCCAGAATAACCACCTTTCGCAGAGCAGACTGCTGCGAGACGTGCAGGAAGAGAGTCACATAGGTCCCTGAAGGTGTTCTCTGGAATGTTGAGCCATGCCGACTCTAATGCCGTGGCCAGCTGCGCTAGATTACGCGGTTGAGGATCCATGGCGCGAACAACTCGATCGAGATGGTCCCACAGATGCTCGATTGGGTTTAAGTCAGGTGAGTTTGCTGGCCAGGGGAGGACGGTAAACTCATCCTGGTGCTCTTCGAACCACGCACGTACACTGGCAGCTGTATGGCACCTCGCATTGTCCTGCTGGAAGATGCCATCATCCTGAGGAAAAACAATGCGCATGTAGGGGTGAACATGGTCCGCAAGGACAGATGCGTACTTGTATTGATCCATTGTGCCTTCCACAATGATCAGTGAACCTAGAGAATGCCAGGAAAACATTCCCCAGACCATAATGCTCCCGCCTCCAGCTTGGACCGTTCCGGCAATGGTTGCAGGGTGGTTCCTTTCAGAGGTTTCACGCCTTATACGCCAACGTCCATCTGTCCGATGGAGCATAAAACGCGATTCATCCGAAAACGCAACCTGTCGCCACTCAGTGGACGTCCAGCTGCTGTACTGGCGTGCAAATTCTAGCCTTCGCCGTCGATGAACAGCAGTCAGCATAGGTGCACGAACCAGGCGTCTGCTTCGGAGGCCCAGACGCAGCAATGTTCGCTGAATAGTACTTTGGGAGACACTTTTGGTAGCCCCTTGGTTCATTTTGGTGGTCAGTTGCTCAACGGTAGCCCGTCTATCTGCCCGAACGCATCTCCGCAACCGTCGTTCGCCTCTGTCATCTATGGCCCGTGGTGCACCACATTTGCCACGTCGCTGATTTTGGACAGTCCCATTTTGCCATGCACGGTACACTTTTACCACGGCGGCACGCGAACAGTTCACAAACTCAGCCGTTTCGGAAATGCTTCCACCCTTGGCCCGAAAGCCAATGATCATGCCCTTTTGGAAGTCGGATAAATCGCTTCGTTTCTGCATTACGCCAACGATTGAAATGTTTTCCGAAGCCCTCACACACCCTTTATATACGCTCAACTGCACTGTGCTACCACCTGCCTTCTGTGATTGGTTATTTAACTCTGACATGGAAAGTACGTGGTGGTCACATTAATGTGACTGGACTGTGTATATATCAGTATAACATCATATGGAATTCATTGTTTCAATAGAATTTTTGCTGGTTAATTTATAGGTATGTTAAAATGTGAGTTAATTTTGGATTGTACATTGGAGATTTTGTATGAAATATCAAACAGGAGCACCTACAAATAAGGCAATCTCTATATAGTACAGCAAGTACAAAGAGAATGTTTGAATAGGGGATACGAAGTGAGCAAGCTAATCACGACTATGTAGTGAAACTGAAATTTGCAGCATCACTAGATAGGCACAAATCCAGCTCTTGTAAGATATTAGCCACTTGCATTCCAGCTGCATAAAATAGTTATAAAAAGGCAAAAACATATAGTGATTTTAATGAGTCTAACTATTGTAATTTCTCAGTTCCCGCTAGCAGTTAATACTGACAGAATGAAGAACTACATGTATTGCTTTTAAATTGCTAGGTTTGTTGATTAAATTTTAAAGAGAAATATATTATACTTTGCCAAGTGGCAACACATTGCTTTTGAATCGCTGAATTTGTTAATCAAAATTGCATTAATTTTGCATAAAATATAAAATAAATAAATAAAAATTCGAAACTTAGGTTTTGACGTGCACATGTTTGGGTAGGGGACTTAGGGTTGAAAATGTGGATGCTCTAAGTGCCACTATTTTTCCACAGTGCGAGGAATATCCAGATACATATATGCATACAGATTTGTCATTATTTAATAAAAGAAATATATAAAATGTGAACAGTTTTTTTATATACTGATATACTTCTTTTCGCTGTATTTGTATATTATAAATTTTCAGAACCCTGGAGGGAATAATAAATTAACATGTATAAGTATTATGTGATGAATCAAAAAGTAATGATCACATAATCATAACTGGAAGTTTTGTAAAATCTAGAAGATAATTTACATAATATTTGCCATGTATTTTCCACTATAGCATTTTTAGACTATGATATAGAAACCTATTGATTTATTCTTATAGTTTTCATTGGTATTTGCATGTGCCTTTCAAAGCCATTCACTTTTAAGCTTCAAATTCTATCATTTCTGAAGATTAAATCTCTAGTCATAGTGATAAGAGCAAGTTTATGCATCTTTATACTCTGGGAGAATGGACATCTCTCCATAGAAAGCACAAAGTAGTAGTAATTATTGAATGTCATCCCTATTGCCGTTCTTCTGTATTCCAACAACTAAATTACAAGGGGATATCCAAAAACAGCTGGAATATTTTTTAAGCAGTTATATTTACACTTGCATATATTAGGTTTTCAAAAGTGTTTTTAACCAGCATCATTGCATTTTTTCCAAAAATTTTGTTGAAACATAAACAATTCTAGTTGTTTAACATGGCATATTATTCAAGACAAAGTAGCATATTTTTTCCCACGCATTCATATTATTGAATCAATTTTTGAGAGCTTTCTTTGTCTATGGAATTAGAAAAAAGTCACACTGACCAAGATCTGGTGAATAGCATAAGTGAGATGCATGCTCTACGGTGTTTTTCATTACGAATTATCAGTGATCTTTTGATGATCTTCGTGAACAGCCTTTTGCATGTTTTCATCTTTTTGCTTGTCAATAGATTGCTAAGTCTTGAGAGTCTTCATTAGACATATTGTCGTTTTAAAATCTGGAAGGTGTTTGAAATCCTGAGCTAACAAAGACATGGTTATGGATCATGCTGCTAGTGCTTATTTCCGAGTGCCATCATATCTTTTAAAATTTATCATTACAGGTATTTACCTAAAATAAGAACTACTAGATTAACAAAATTACGTAGCTTGATAAAACAATTTTGCTTTTGTCATAATCCAAGAGAGTAATAACATGTAATAGACATATGAAGTATTGAAGCAATAAGCTATGGTAATATTATTACATCTAACCTGTACACTGTGTAAAAATACATACACTACATAAATTTAGTCCCTATATTGATCTATACATAAATATTCAAAATTATTCTATAAAAATGTTAATTCAAATATTTTCATAATAAAATTATTAGTATCGTCATTGTTTTTCTTCAGAGATGTAAAATATTTGTGTATTATTTTTTATTTACCTTCGCAGACCCTATCTTCTCGGCAGGAGTGCGAAAGGCTTCAAGAACAGCTGATGAAAGCTGAACAGAAAGCTGATGAACTCAATCTGCTACTCAATCAGAAGTTGATTGAGTTAAACAAGCTCCAAATCAGTTTTTCAAAGCAAACAAAAGTAAATTTAATTCATTTCACTTTTGCAAGTAATAAAATTTATTAAATTCGCTTGATTTTTAACTTTTATCCATAGTTTAATACTTTTTTTTTTATTTTCTAAACATTTTTTATTTCATTGTACAGTCATGTGCTTCATTCCTGAATACTAAAAAGTTTCATTCACTTTTTTAATTTTTAATTCTTTTCAAATTTTAATTCTCCATTCAAAATAATGAATTATGAAAAACTTTGCTAAGCACTACATACAAGAAATAATTTACTGCATTGCTTTCAAAGCTTAGTTTGAATTTTTCTCCTTGTGTGTTGTCTATTATAACTGCTTCAATTTTATATGAATATCATATTACAATAAAAGCCTGGCTATCCAGCATTGAACTAATGGAATATTTCTGAATTTCAGAAACTTTTTTTAACAAAAAAATTAAGCAAACGAAAGACTTAAAAAGCCATCATAAACCATGTATAGGACTACCTTCTTGTAACATCTGAATGATAATGATTTAGAGTTATTTGAGCATGACAAGGCACATGAGGCCATCTGCCACAGGAAATAGATACCTATGTGGAGAATTTTCTAAGGAAAACTGACTTATATTGATGTTACACAAAAACTAGTCTTGCAGCAATCTGTTCACCCGGGTTCGGATTGCCAGCATAAAGCAGTCTTAATCTTTTAACACTGGTGGGGTTCAGGGCCGGTGCTAGCAGTTTTGCCGCTCCGGGCAAAGAGGTAAAACGCTGACTCTTTATAACAAATATTAAAAGAGATAACCTAAACCCTTCCCACACTTAATGGTAAAATAAAACATGAGCAAAAAAATTGCTATCAATAATGTTGAAGTTTTGATTAGTAAAAAATATTAATTTATTAATTTAAGTTTTTGGTACTAAATTAAAATTAGGGTTGCACAGAAAAATAAGAAAAGAGTCATTTCTAGTTTATAATTATAAAATACAGATATTAAAAAAATGCTAAAATAAATTATAGAACTACTAAATGTTAAAACTTAATTACATATTAAAAATACATTTAAACCGAGAGTTAAAAGTGTTTTTTTTCTCACTTTTAATTTCTTTAACATTAATTTCTTCAACCAGTTCATGTTCAATGGCTATTGTTGTCAAACCGTTTAGCTGATCCTCGGTAGTTATGGAGCATAAAAAATTTTTAATTAATTTTAATTTGGAGAAACTCCTTTCTCCACTTGCCACACTTATTGGGAAAGTAAGCAATATCCTTAGAACTATACCGAGATTTGGAGCAAAATCCAGGTTCGATATGAATTTTAAAATCTCGATTAGACTTTCTTTTTTATTTAGCAAAGCCTAAACTGCTACTATCTGTCTGCCAGGTCCAGCGCATTTATATCTGATGAATTCCCATTAGTTAACTCTGTTTCTAGATCTTTGTAATACTTTAGTACATCGTTTTGAGGAGTATCTTTTAAATCACAAATATTGTATAAAAATTGGAAATAGTTGCTGTGGGTACTGATCAAATCAAACCTGGTTTCAAGTGCATAAACTCTGCCTTATATCTCAAAGTAGGATCTTCTATCGGATCATCTCGTGCCTCATAGTCGAAATGAACATTCCTTCTTCGAACTCTATGACATGGCTGGGTGAGCTCATTTAATAAACCCCCATTTTAATAAAAATTTTTAAAAAATATAGAACCAATTTAAAAAAAAGCACTAAAAAGTGTAAAATTATTTTTAACCGACTTCACTAAAGTAATGTAAAGTAAATCCATATATTTTTAAACCTGATGGTTTTTTTTGAAAGTAAACCTTATTTAATCTAATTTTTTTCCACTTCTTAATATTAACCCCAAAGGCGAAAGGTGTAGTTTTTTAAAAGTTTTAATTTTGCATTTTATTTGGATTCCCAGTGGCTTTATTCACATCAAATTTTAATTATTTTTGGAAACTTGTATTTTTCATCAACCCCTAAATGTTATCCTCAAAATTAGGGGATGGCATTTTAAACCACCTTTTTAACAATGGTACCAATTCGGTAACATACCCTATCAAACAAAAAAAAAGCATTCAAATCGGTTGAGATATGACTAAGTAATCGCTGGACAAACATAAAAAAACAAGCAAAAAATTGATCGAATTGATAACATCCTCCTTTTTTGAAGTCAGTTAAAAATACATAAAAAAGCCTCATTTAAAAAGAAACGTCCTGTAGAAGCTATTTAAATATTTCTTGAGAAAAACTGAATATTTTTTAATTATTATACTCACCTTACTTTTATAACACAACACAAGTTTAAAAAAGTGCTGGTAAATAGTAATTGCATTATAATGCACTCTACTTCGCTAGCAACCAATCTGCAAAGCAATAAATAAAATGATAGGATCTAGGATCATATCTATGCGTCTGGCATCAACTACAAAAAGTTCTTGCCAGTAAGTTAATCTTAATACCATAGGCCCTTAGTAAATAAAATTTTTGATAAAAGGTGTATTAAAATACACCACACCCAAGGGCGAGTTCAGAAACATGAGCATACTCAGTAGATAGCAATTATTAGAGGCAATAATCTTAGCATCAGGAGCAGTCGATAAGCAAGCATCATCCATGGCATGATTGGTCCAATTGAAGTTAAGCAATTGTAACAGTAAATTACAATTAAAAACATTATAAAAGTCTTTAGAACGATAATAATTGTAAGTTTAAGAGTTAAATCAGCCTTAATCTTCTATAACACAAATAAATGTTGCAGAATTAAAAATAAATGCATGAAAAATAATTTCTGAGAGTGTAAGTCGTGGACATCACATGATGTGTGTTGGCCAATAGCAATGGAGAGAAATCCTGAGACCACGAACTAGATTTTAACATAGTATGTGACTTAAAATAACAAAGTAGAAAAAACCCCGAGCGCTGGCCCTATGGGGCCATATATAGCCTGATTATCAATAAGCTTTTTCCATTGAATGAAAAAATAATTAAAATTTAGGACCTGCCTTTAACAGAACAGCATGCAGTGGAGTAATTTCAAAATTATACGATATTGGTATCAAGCAAAGTATGCATTAATGAGAATGGTATGGGACTTCATTTGAAAACAGACAAACACTACGTATGCAACATGATAAATTACGACAAGAAATTTAAGTTTATTTACATTATATCTGTAACCTGTATCCATAGATTATGTAACGAAATAAAGAGTAACTTCTGCTGGAATGAATGATGCAGGTTTCGTTAACTTTCACGAAATTTCATAATTGCATAAAATGTTTTACTTTCAGATGAATAATACATAGACTACAAAAATATGTCAGCTTTTATATCTAAAATGGCTCTTTTTTTCCCCTTTGTATATTTCACATAATTTAAATGTAGACTTTTATATTCAAGCTAATAATAAAAAAGATGACCGTTTTATAAATTGAGACCAGAATTTTCTATGGTTTTATTTTTGCTTTTCTTCTTTTTATATTCTCAGGTATTGGACTTTTCAATATGTCCTGAGTTTTTATTGTACATTATGTCAAATTTTCAATTGTGTATTGAATCAAAAATTTCTTATTTCTGTTGCTTTTAAAAAATGTTTTGGAAAATAAAAAATTCTTAGACAATTAGCTAATTGATGGCCAGGCTAGATCTCATAGCCCCTTTATGTAACCATCCCCCAATCACCTGCTGTATATCACATTGTCTCTGTCTGAAGGGATAGAAAAGAGAAGCTACAGGGCCAGTGCTAGAGGGTGTAAATTTTCATTCTCCTTTACATGAGGCATAGTATTCCTCATTAGAAGATTCTTTAATGAATCTAATACACTTTTCTGCAGTTTTGCACTACAGCAGACTAGAGTCTATTTTCTAAGAAATAGTATTAAAAAATTTGGGGAGGGGAATTTGCAGGCAAGAACTTAGCATGGCTTTGTGGTCTGTAGATACAGGAGCCAGATGGCACTGTGCGTCTGATTTCTTTTTGAGTTGAATTAATTGCGATTGAGACTGCGAAGAATGGTGAACCATGAAATGTTAAATGAAAACTCTATATATAACTGTATTTATAAGTGTTTTCTTATTGTCATGTATTGTCTGTGTCGTCAATAAAATTGAATAAAAATATCTTGGATTGAATTGATCTCGTCTAACGGGTAAGAAGCTTTGATTATTTTATTTGTTTTGAACGTTGAATTAGAATTTTATTAGAAAGCGATTTTAGATGTAAGTTACAATGGTCTAGTCAAACAGCAACCTTTCCATAATTCTTATTGTTCGCAGATTCAAGACAGGATAATAGTTAGTGTCACTGACTGACATGCTGAATGACTTCGGTTCAAATCCTAGGAAAGGGATGGATGTTTGTAAGTGTATAATGTCTGTGCAACAAGAGGCCAGGTGATAGGGAAAAAGGCGGTGGGAGACCCTTGAACCACCCCTAGATGCTCTCTCTTATGATTCTATCCGGGATGGAACCTTAACAGTTAGCAAGGTTTGGCCATACCTTATATGCCAATGGATGTATAGGTTTTGGTCTTGCTTCAACCTGAACCTGTTAGCAGATACAGCAAAAGTCTCCCCATAAGCCCCAGTATATTTAGGACTTAAGCAATACTGGTTTTGGCAGATTAAAATTGTATAGTGTAACAAGACTGTTTCTTTTCACTATTGTATTCTTTTCACTAAGTATATTGAGCAAAATCCAAAATAAACAACTATCTAGCAAATTCATTTCTTAGCCAAGAAACTTGGCTTTTCCTATCAATCCTGTTAGACTTAAAATTGGATTTCTTTGAGCTCAATGATGAACACACTATCCTGTTGGTCGAACTTATGGTCTGTTTATTTTTTATCTGCTGCCGAACTACTTACATAGTAATGATTGTGTTACAAAAATTCTAAGTTTTCAAGGAATAAGCATGAATTGGGGTCTTCACAACACGTATGGCATTTTTACAATGATGTCTGTTTTTGAGACTCCTTTCACGAAGTAAAAAGGAAGTATTGTAATCGCGAAAAATTTCGGGTTTCATATTTCAACAAAAATATCCATTTTGACTGCTATCAAACGATTTAACAATGTTTTTGTACAATATCTAAATGTAAGGACAAAATAAAGGACTCTTTTTGGCTTTAGTGTAGAATTGGGTGCCCCTTCGATTAGCGACAAATTTTGTTCAATTTTAGCGATGAAACCCCAATTCTGGTTGCCATGATAGTTTTAACTTTGTTTTAGCTTCTTGATTTTTTTTCCAAGTGAAAATAAATCAATGTGTAAATGGACAACGTTAAGACAGTGGGCAATGCCTAGATTGTACAATTCTGGGATTTCTTTTAAGTGAAAATAGATAGATACCGAGTTTGTGCAGTTCTTATTTTGGTTTGTGTAGTGGCCATCTTGAAATTTTGCCTTTTGCTGCCAAAAAAACAAGGGGCAACTAATTGTAAACTTTTCCCCTCTTTTTCCGCAGTAAAATTATAAAAATGATTTAAAATGGATTATGAAGATATGTTTTTCGTGGTGTCTGTGCTCTACGTACGTATGTATGTATCTCGCATAACTCAAAAAGGACTGTAAAAAATTGCTTTTTAATTGTTTTAACTGTACTTGGTGTTTTATGTTTTTCTATATATTTCAATTTTTAATGAAAATATTTCGAATTTTTATGTATTTTTGCCGTATCACGAAGTGAGAGCTGAATTAATTAGTAGCGCATGCGCATTAGGTAAGCGGCGGCACTGAATCCTCTGTGAAAAGCTGTTTCTTTTTTATTTGTTTAATTTCTTTTATACATCGTTTTAGATTTATTATAGTCTAACTTGTGGTAATTCTTCAGATGCTATAATGTTTGTGCACTTTGAGTTATACAATGAAAGAGATTAATGCTGTTAAGTGAACCTAGCGCTGATAGTGAACTTTAAATAGTGCATTTATTTTATTGTGGTTTATGCGGTATCGACGAAGAAGATTTAATTCAATATGTTTAAATGAAATGCAGGAAAATTGTGGATAATTTAATATTCCGTACAAGGAAGTCATGTGGTGTACACATCAGATTTTTTTATCTTGTAAACAACAGAAGATATGGTATTAAATTTCACAAACGAGCTACTAATACTTCAACCCAGGTTTAGATCCCAGAAAATGCATTGGCTGTGTGGGAGTTTTCATGGTTTTTCTTTTGTGTATTATAAATATGAGCAAGTTTCCCTTAAAAAGATCTCTTCTATGAAAGCATCCTTTCCTTAAACTGATGCCCACCAATGGCTGAGTGATAAAGTCACTGAAGACCTGATAACAATTCCAAGTGAATGAACTGACTGCATCTGTGTTTTTATGTTTTTCGCCATATGTAGTGTGGACACAAGCTAGTTGTCCTTAGAAAGTCCTTCTTCAAGGCATCCCTCCTCTTAGGCAGTTGGCTCCCACATGCTTTGTTGTAACCAAATAGCCAAATGAAACCCTTAGGCTGATAACCATCAAGTCCTATGCCATAATTTAAATAAACCAATACTGAATTTTTCTATTAAAATAATTCTTAAATGTTGTCAAATGAAATACTTATAAGTCCATCTTACAGTAGAAATGCTCGTCAATCTGGATTTATTACATGTAACATAATACTAGATTATTGAACTTTCTGAAAACGGTATAAAATCAGATAGAATGCTAATAAAATAAACTTCCATAGTTACTTTCTTTTTTTTTAAAAGGGAACGGAGAAGTGTATACTGTGAAAATTATATTTAATCAATTTAAATTAGCCCAATTTTTTTACTTCATGCTATTTTCTTTTCTCATCCTTACAAACAGACTGATGCATTCTCATATTTAAACTGATGTTTTATTTTCTAGGAAATGATTGAATTGGAGAAAGGTTATATCCAGTTACAATGTAGAATGCGAAGGGGAGTCAATAAGCAATTTGCAAGTCGGTTATGTTCGAGAGCATCACCATTTTCATCAAAGAATCTCTTTCCTAAACCGAGCCCACCAGCTTCCCCTGGACCAAGCCCATAAGTTCTATTTCAGATCGGTCTTTCATTGAGGCTATAAGATTTTTTACATATCTTAAGAACCAAAGACATAATTTTATAACAGTTTTACTGCAGAGAATTGTGTTTTATGTATGTAAAGTATGTCATTTCCATAGGGGATCCAGCTAGGGAACAAAAGAATATTCTGATTAAAATTCAGGAAGCTTTATGGTGGTGAAAAAGCTATTTTAATCCATGTTTTATATAAACCATCACCCCTCTTTTACACCCATCACCTTTGCACTGTTGCTATTCAATTATTTTTTAATATGCTGCCTTGCCTAAGAAAAGTCTGAACTCATATTTTTGCCTATATATTAGTTATGTATTTTATTTTTTATAAATACTGTCATATATATATGTTTGTGAAAGCTGTGTTTTATTTGAATGCCTGCTGAAATCTAAAATGTATATAAGATATGAATAAATGAAGTTCCTATTATTAAATTTGATGAAGAGAAATTGAAGCTTTGTGCCTAGAAAATGAATCAAAGCACATAATCTGTAGTGCTTAAAATTTATTATATGAAAACATATTTCAGTATAAAAATAATGATCATTTAGTAGATAACAAATAAGCAGTTATTATGAATTTAAGTGAATTTTTGCTATTATACTCATTTACAATAATTGTTTTTAGCCTTTGTATCTAATAAATGGATTACATATTTAATGTTAAAATGCTAATATATGTAGGTTCTACTATAAAATTAACTCCTAAAAACTATATTGATTTACTCATTTTTTATATTAAATTATGAATTTGCCAATTTTAAAATCACTAATTTAATTTTAATTTGTAGTATTAAATACAATGATTTGTGTTCATGTTCAAATAAATTACATAATTACAACTTTCGACAGATTACAAATAAAGTATGTCAAGAAGAAGTACAAACCTTGAATAACAAAGTATTTTCAATAAGAAATTAAAATTTCAATTTTGTACTGAAGAAGTCCATGTAAATAGATTTTTAAAGGAAAATTGTTATAACATGTTCATCCCTAGTCATAATAAAAATATATTTTGGAAAGACTTTTGTGTATTTATTAATGTACACTTTTAAACATTTAAATCCCATCTTAGTAATCAATATTAAAAAAAGAAAACTTTGTGCAACCAGTTAAGTAATAAATATTAGATAACTTGAAACAAATTATAAAAATATTTTTTATTAACAAATATATGTATATATATATTTAATAAACAGTCAATCCTAAAAAATGTAATAAATATATATGTAACACAAAATTTATGAAGTCAAAAATGGTCATTATTCTAGAATATATATCAGTGTTGTGTAACACTTCAATTATAACTTATGATAACAAAATAGTACAATCAGAACAAGTGTCATTTAAAAAAATTAACTCATTATGGTTGTACATTATAAAGTACTTTAGACATAGAATACATTTGCTAAGATTTAGAGTAGAATATACAGCCCTGGATATTTTTGAAAATTTATCAAAAATGACTGCATATTCAATTAATCTGCACAGAATAATATTCTACATTCACACAAAATATCCATATAAAATAAAATACTAATATTTTTTGTGAAAGTTTTTATATGCAAGGTATTCGCTATTTTGTGCATTACATACCACTGAAATTCAAAAAGTTCTGTATGAATTTTTTGGACATAATAGGAAGATACAGCACAATAAAGAACTCATTTTTAAATATTTGTTTGATATTAAAAAATTATTAATAAATTGGCATTTTTATTACACATACATAAGATGCCATAAATTGTGATCTCTCGGATATAAAAGTGATCTAGATTAAAAAGGATGAAAGCTTTAATTTTTAAATTTAACTCTGATGATATGGTTGTTGAATTAAAAAATTTTTTCTGTTATCTAATTTTTAACAGTTATTTATCCTAATTTAAGACTTATGTTTTCAAATTTTTTACACAATTATGCAATTTAAACTAAATAATTAGTAACCAACAACAGGTTTGTATCTCAAGTTCAGGCTCATTTTTACTGCTGATTAAGATATTTTACCTCGGTCAGAATTTGAAAATGCATTAACTTGATTAATATGAGAAATTATAAATAAATCTAGCTCTTACGTATTTTGTTTTTAACAAAATTTCTATTCATAAAAAGTAATTTAAAGTAAAAAATTAATTATAGAAATAAGTTTAAAAGAAATTATAAATAATTTATATTGCTGTGAACTTATAGTATCATTTAAATTCTGAGAACGTAAGTAAATCAAGTGCAAGTATCAAAATCTATTAAAAAATATAAAATTGTACTAAATTTTTTTTAAATCCTAAAAATAATAAATATGCATAAGTGAATAATTGTTGAGCTGGCAGAAGACAGACTTATCAAGGGGAAGTTGCCCTCAAACCTAACTCTTCAATTATTCAATTCGTGTTATCTTAATAGTTATTGTAAAAAATTCAGTATGGACTATTATACTATATATATGCTTGCATTAGCTCCTAAATTTTAAAAATATAGCAGTAGTAGCAAAAAAAAAATTTTTTTTTAAGCAAGAAATTTACTACAACAGATTTACCATGTGCTACATGTCAGTTTTACACTGTAATTTTTATAAAAGGTGTAAGTTTTTTCTTTTTATCTGATAAATTTTAAGTAGTAAGAATTTTAAGATCTTTTTATAAAAGTATTCATTCAATAAATATTGTATATTAAATAATATACAAAATTTGTATAGTTATACTACTACATAAAAAGATTTCTGTATTATTCTAAATTGCAATATAAAATCAACAATGATAATAAATATTAGAATAAATTATAAACTTATTTTTAAGGTTCATGTATTTTCTTCTATGTTACATAAATTAAGAATAATGCAATTTCAAGTCATTTAATAAAACCTACTTATCAACATAGGATTGTTGTTAAACAAAATTTTAATTAAAAATAATTTTTGTTAATGAATTTAAGTACTAAATAATTAAACTCATGCAAAGCAGCAGATTTTAAATATAAAATAAACAAACAAAATTCACTAATCAGTACTCATGATTAATTAAAAAAAAGTGTAATTCCAACTAATCATTTATATTCTTGGGTATAAAAATAAGTAAGTAATCGGTGAAAAATTGAACTCTTATTAATACTTTGTTCTCGGCTATGAAAATTAAGATTAAAAATAATGCAGTGCAAAATTTATAAAAGTATACAGAATTGCAATAAAATTTTATTTTTAACAGAGTGCATCTTTTACTACCCACTTTGCCACATTTGAATTCCTTTATACTGTGCCTCTAGAAAACACTATTATTATACTTGTCCTGGCTTTTGGGATGCAGCACAGCGAAAACCAACATTCCCTGCAGATGTATCAGGTGTGTTCTGACTTCTGGCTGCACATCTATAGCGGTAGCAATAGCTCTAAGGCAAGATTAAAAAAAATATAATAAAATTTTATTAATTAATATAATAAAAACTATTCGGTCACAGAACATGACAGAAGAATTATTATTTACTAAAAATTTAGAATGAGAAGATGTGTGTGATTTTAAAGTAATATTAAAAATAAAAAAGGAATTATCAACATCATGGGAAAAAAATATGCACTAAAATGCCCCCATGTTATAATCAATTCTCAGAATGTTACTATTTATCAAAACATCATATCTTTCATTTATCTTACAAATTTAATCAATCTATCATCAATTAATAAACTGAATGACTTAAAAATATTAAAAATACTTCTTAACAATTTAAATTTTTAATACTGTATCTAAATTAAATTACATTTAATTAATGATATAGCAACTACCATATTTTCTGCTGCATAATGCGCAACTATAATTTCAAGATATATTTTATTAGGTCACTTATTCGAACATTTGTGCTAGCCTTTTGAACAATCGTACCAAAATAATAAGTCATAAGGGGAACAATTTGTGTGTGGGTTAAATGCTTGAGGGAGTAAATATTTCTGCAAAGAGGGTGGATTGTATTCAGTGCAAGTGTCTATAAGAATGTTATTGGGAATATAATTTGAGTAAGAATACACTTACTCCAAATTATATTCCCAATAACATTCTTATGTGATGGTAGTAATTTTTATGAATATTTACAACTTTGTTGTAATTAATGAAAGACGTTTCTAATCTTATATGCTATTTAATTTGCAAAGAATTGTTTTTTAACATTTTATTACTTTTTAGATTAAACTCTTTTCTGAGACATTAGATTGCAACTTGAAGTTTTAAGATTGAAATTTTTTTATAATACTATATTACATTTGCAGTAAAATAAACTGAAACAAAACAAGTTTTATAAAAATTTATAAAATTAACACATCAAAATTAGTTTTCTTTATAAGAATTTTACTTACTCTGTGACACATAAATGATCCTCCTTTCTTCACTTTATCATTACCAGACTCTGGACCAGTCTACAAAGAAAGAAAGACTAGACTAATATTACATATAAACTTTTTTTCCATCATAATACATGTTTTTATATTTTATGTGATGAAAATTTTTGAATAGATTATATTTTAATGCAAAGTGTTCTTTTAAACTTATGCTTGCTTACTCAGTGGCGAAATTATTATGATGTTACATAAACTGGCTATTTAGCATGGATTACTGATGTATTATGTCTGAATTTAAACAAGAGGTATTAAGAATTATATATGGCATAAAACAAATTTTCAGAACAGTGCCTATAATTTTAATCAGTTAACGGCTACTCAAAAGAAAATATCAGTTTTCTAAAAGTTCAAATAATGAAACAAATTATGAATAACCTGAATCATGGACTAACGCAAATAGTCTCTCATTACTAAACATACTGAACATACATGAATTACCGAAGTTAAAAGCCTGTCCATGTGCTACTGTTATCTACTCAAAACAACAAGAAAAAGTTTTTATTTAAGTCAGGAGCTCAGAAGTTGATGAGGGAGACAGATAACATTGGGATCTGTATACTTTTCTTTGTTGCAATGTCCTTCTTAGTATTCACATCTTAATTCATACTTGTGGGATTAAATTGAAAAGATAGTTTAATAAGTGCATCTGTCAACAAACCCTCAGAAAGTAAAGATGTATGTCATTACATTTGTACTAATTCACCCTATAAAGCATAGTAACTAAGTATAAACAATGCTTCAAAGAATTCAAACTAAATTATGGACATAAAGTGGTTCAATAAAGCATTAATTTGGTGGTCATTAAGGTCATTTCATCATTTAATGTACACTGGTGAAATAAATTAAGAGAATTTTCATATTTGATCTACGATCTCCAGAACTATTGGACAGATTTGAATGAAATTTGGTGTGAACATAGGTTGATATAATACAAACAAAATAAACATTCAACAGTTATAATAGACACATATGTTCGTGAGTAACACTCATGGGAGTCTGAAGGTCTGAAACAGCAGTTGCAGAAGACACAAAAGAAATGGGTTAATAGGGGGCATGGCCCCCTCTTGCAACCATACAGGCCTCACAGCGTGATGTCCTACTGGAAATAAGGCAGTTTATCAGTGCCCATGGCAATTGATCCCACTCATTCAGCAATGCAGTTTTCAGTTCCCGGATGGTTCTTGGAGGGGGCTTGCGAGTTGCAATTGCTCTTCCCAGGCATGCTCTATTGGGTTGAGATCTGGAGACACGGCTGGCCAATTCATCCGACGAATATCCTCACTCTCGAGAAATTCGTCGGCGAGAAGAGCTTTATGTGGCCTTGCGTTATCGTTCTATGAGATAAACTTGGAGCCTGCTGCACCCCGGAAAAGCCGAACATAGGGCTCCAAGATCTCATCCCTATACCTCACACCAGTCACAGAGCCTCTGTCAAAGATGTGGAGAGGTGTGCGGCCATCCAACATGATGCCTATCCAGACCATTACACTGCCACCATTTTTGATAAAATATGCAAATTCTCTTAATTTATTTCACCAGAGTATATACTGTGTCTATAAAAGTCCTTGTGTGGCCTCTATTTTCCCAACCTAGAATCCATAATGTATTTTCAGTAACAAAAATATTTTAAATGATGCAGATATGCAATGTTTTGGCACTTTTTAAATTTAATTTTTTATTTTGTAAAAAATACATAATCTAGCATTTATACAATACTCCTCCCCTTACAGTTACACTTAAGTAAGAAGTTATACTCATTCTAGAAAAACAAATACAAAAAGTTCAATTTCAGTACAACTAAGATATTTAAAATCTGAGATTCTCATGGAGTCTGATTGTTGTTTGCTATTTAATGTTAATTTACAGCATATCAATAGCTCTATAAACTAGGCATTGTTATTATTTTCAAATGTAAACTTAAACTTATAGTGCATTTATGCCTCTACAGGACTAAGTTATTGTGATTAATTTTGATATTATATCCTGAGAAATTTGTATTTCCTTATTTACACCTGTAAAATTTCAATACATGAAAAAATACTTTAATGCTTAAAGAAGTTATAATGTAATATATGTAAAAAATAATTTCTTTAAATATAACACTAGTCTTTAAAGAGCTACATAAAAAAAATTATGTCTATGACATATTCTTCAACCAACATACAGGATTATATTGATCTTCAGGAGAATGATGTATAGTCCACCAGTCATTTGTCCATTCCCAAACATTTCCTACGATATTTTTCAAGCCAAAACCAGTACTTGGAAATGCTGTAACCTAATAAAATAAATACAGAATTCAATAAGATGATATATTAAAAAAAAAGTATAATGGTGATGGAAATACAATATATACATAGCGACACTTTCACAAGTTGATTGAAAACTGTCGATATCTCAGTTTGCAGTCTTTGACCTCACCATGAAGTAAGACAATCTGATGAACCACAACATTTCAGTTTTCTGCTTTCACCAATTTCTGCTCCTTTGTATGGTTTTACTTATTGCTTTACATACAAGACACTGTCTCCATAAACATTCTTTACTACCACAGGTCCAACACTTATTGTAATGGCTAGTTTGAGTCTCAACTGCTTTTACTCCCTCCAGTATTTTTAAGTCCCGCTCCATCACCGCTTTCAGCAATGTATTCTGTATACTGCAACCTCTTACAGACCAACAATCTTTCCTACTGACATTATGCCCAGTCTTCATTTCTATGACATGCACCACTGTGGTGATTTCATGGCAGCATGGAACCTCTGAATACATATCAATTATGACTGTTATGAATATGGTTCTGATAGTTTTAGAAGCATAGCTATATGGACTGAGCTTATGTATATGACTGCTAATGAGAAACAAAAAGAAAAAAAAAAAAACAGATGGAATGAACAGGTTAGAATTTTGTCGTTATACAACATATAATGCATACAGTGTGTACTTGTATGCCAAATTACACAGCTGGGATAAAATGGATAACTTCCTTATATACGTATATTCAGTAAATTTAGTTCACCAGCCAACAGTTGGTGCCACTGCAATATTCTGACATTTCTGGTTTTTCTGTTGATTCTTCTGATATAGAGTATTTACTCATGTATTTTTCTCCCTAAATTTTTAGAATAAAGTTCTGAATAGTTTCTAACTATTCATGTAATTTTCCCCTTCCTCAAACCATTCAGAAAGCGAGCTCTCCTGAATTTAAAAATGGATGACTTAGTGATCATTGACTTAATGATTATTTTCATCTTATTAATTGATTTGCTCATGGCATTTGGGAGCATAGGTTCTGATTGATGAAGCAATAATAGTGAAGAGCTTTAAGGAAACGGGATACCTAATAATTATTATAGTTTCGTCATGAAAACAGAGATATTTAATATTCTTGATGGTGCTGAAGGTCATTGCACATGGAAAGGCACACTGAATGGTAATGATTTGTAAGCTGTACCAAATGACACAGACAGCACTAAATGATTTAAGATCTAGGTATTAGCAGCAGAGAAAAATAAAAGCTGACAAGATTCAAGAAACAGAAAAGTATGAAGAAGATTTTTGCTAAATAGTGTATATTAATACATTATTTATGTATTTTGCTAAATAGTGTTAATACACTGATGAACAAAATTAAGAGATGGAAAATATTTTCCCACATTTCTCCTAAAATACTACACAAAACTTGTACAGTTGACTACCACGTAATGTCACTATGGCACTGGTATTGCTGAGGTGAGTTTAGATATTCCTGCGGGCGTCACTATGCCAGCAGGATGTATTAAAGTCTGTGTCCAGCTGCTCATCTCATTCCACTCTGAAACACAGTAGTGATTTTTAGTCTTCCTTGAATAATCTTGTTGTTTTTTTTCATGTTTTTTAAGGTGAAATGAGTATACATAGCTTAGACCAGTGGTCACCAAACTTATGAAGCTTCTGAGCTACGTACCATTTTTAAATCCTACTCTGATCTACCCAAAAGAACTACCAACTTTTTTTTAAGAAATGTTATATTTATTTATGGCTAATAAACTTACATTTCTAGTAAATATGAAATCAATTTTAATTAAACTGTATATAAAAAACGAATCTGAAATTGAATTGTACATAAGAAAAAAACTGAAATGTAGTTAGTAATAAATAACAAATATAATAACAGATTTTTTTATCACACTCATTAACATTAATGAGAAGGATGAAAATCTTTTTCTTGGCATTTTTTGTCATCAACAAGTTTTTAATGTTGGGAGAGTAGGTAGTGGCTATCATTCGATTACAGTTGTCCAAGTGTTCATCAATGAGTCTGTTTCTGTCCTTATTTTTAATAAATTTCATACTGGAAAAAGAAATCTTACACAGATACGTAGCACTGAACATTGCCTTCACTTTAAAACAAAAGCTGGACCAAAACTGGGTATTTTTCCTTAAGAACAAGAGACCAAATATTTTCATAACTTGAAGAAAGTAATTTTACAGATAAATCATTTAACCAGTTCCAACTCCACTGCAGCACTGTCTTCTTGAAAATTAAAATGCTCTATGACATAAGGAGAGAAAACTTCAGCATCAATCTCTAAAAAAGGCAATTTGACAAACTGTGCAAAAATTGAAATCCTTCTGAAATCTTGGAAGCATTTGTTGAATTCACTTCTCAAATCTGAAATAATTTTAAAGTATTGTGTTCTGTTGTATAGAGGAATTGAAACCCGTATTTGTCAAGTGTTTGTTTCAAACAGGCAAAGTATTTGTATTCATCTTGGATGATATTTTTTTCCCACAGTTTCAGCTTTTTTGAGAATGAAGCAACATTTGAAATTGTTCCGCCAATAACTTTATCCTTACCTTGAAGCTGCAAGTTAAGGATATTTAACTTTTCGGTAACATTTGTGAGAAAAACAAAATCCTGCAGCCAAACCGGATCTTCTGGTTCACAGAAGAATTAGCCTCGTTCTTTCAAAAATTATACTAAGGCAGGAAGCTACTCTTGAAAACGTTGTAAAACTCTGTCTCTACTCAACCAATGAACTTCCAAATGAAGCATTAGACCCCCATACTGGCAATCTAGTTCATCAGTCAGTGCTCTGAAGAAGCATCTTTGAGTTGCATGTGCTCCGTTCACTATATTTTTACAACTATTTTAATTACATTGTTCATACTTAAAAACTTTCCACACAGTGACTCCTGGTGTATTACAGAAATTTTGAAAAGCTGTTGTCTTTATAGCACAAGGTTTTTAAATCCTTTCTCTCTGCCTACCACACAACAGCTCCATCAGTTGCTAAGCCCACTAACTTATAGGCATATTTTCAGAGTTGATAAAATCTTTAATTACTAAAAATATGTTTTATCCTCTTAACAGTATAATCTTTACCAGCTCCTCTCTTATTCAGAAATTATCAAAAACCATTCTTGCAAAAATGGCCAACAAGCTGTATCAACTATATCAGTCGATTTGTCAAGTTGCAGGAAGAAATAGCTGCAGCAATCAAAGTCAGTATTAAGTTGTGAGGTAACATCAGAGCTCATAACCTAAACCCTTCTCATTACAGTATTATTTGCAGAAAGCTAGATTTAATAGCAGACATTACCTCAGTTTTATTTTTGAAACTATCAAATAATGCATCTGCAGTTTCTAAAAGGGCAGTTTAGATTATTTCACCATCTTCATATGGTTTCTTATTCTGTGCAATAATATTTGAAATTCAGAATGATACCTTAGTTGCTGCTTTATTCTTGTTTAATGGTTTTTAAAAAGTTGATTTTTGAGTATTAAATTTGGATTTTAGCTGCCTTACTTTTCCTTTCCTTAGAGCAGAATTCAGC
>KK113332.1:22841-52036 GCA_000611955.2 Stegodyphus mimosarum | reverse complement strand
GCAGGAAATTAGATTCCTTTTCTTCCCAAGTGATACACATAGCACAGTAAACCCACACATTTGTCCTACATATAGGTAAAGAAGTAATCGACTTCCCATTCCGAATGAAAGTCATAAGTTTTTTGCTTGAGCACACCATCATTAGAACAGACCTAGCTTGTACCAATGCGCAAATCAAACTACCCAAGTTAGCAAATGTCTAATACACACATGAAAAACATAATGTGCACAATCTCACCCATATACAATCCTATGAGATGAGGCTGTTGCATGGGAGAAACAAGCAGTTGTCATCATCAGCCTCAGCTCAGTGGAGGAATCAAGGTCAACTGGAGCGGTAACGCAATCTACCGATAATGTCCCCACGAGCTACTAGTAGTTTGTGGTCGACGGTTTGGTGATCACTGCCTTAGAAGAAGGTATGAGAGAGAATTGTTGGTAGACTTGAGGCAGAATAGTCCCAAACTCAGGTAACAAGAAAACTGGATGTAACACTAAATGCCATCTCTAATTCGTGGAATCAGTTTAAAAACAGCAGGACAGTGCTCAGAAGACCAGGACAACGTCTTTTGAGACACAAAACGGTCATTGACAACTGGTATTTGGTACTTATAGAGAAGCACCAGAGGACATCTATAGCCACACAACTGTCTTGTGATTTCGCTACTGCCATAGGAACATCAGTTTCAAGGAAGACAGTTGCCAAGGCTCCATGAGACAGGACTGTATGCCAGAAAGCCCACTATTTGCATCCCACTCACTTCTCCCACAAAAGAGAGCATTTACAATGTGCATACATTATCAACACTGGAGACAGCTTCAATGGGATAACGTTCTCTTTACGAACGAGTCCAGATTCAGTCTACAACCTGATTCTTGGCAATTACTGATATGCAGGGAGCCTGGGACCCAGCAACATCATGGAAAAGGACCAACATGGTGGTGGAGGAGTGATGGTCTGGGCAGGGATAATGCAAGATCCTGCACACCGCTCCATGTGTTTGACACTGGTTCCATGAATGCCCAGAGGTATAGGCAAGAGATCCTAGAGACCTATGTGCTACTTTTCAGGGGTGCTGTTGGCCCAGAGTTCACTTTTATGGACGATAATGCATGATCACATAGGGTCCACCTGGTTGATCACTATATGGAAAGCAAGGATATTCACCGAATGGACTAGCCTGCCAAATCTCCCGACCCTTAATTCTATTGGACATGCTTGGGATGCTCTTGGATGTGCTTTTGCAATACACCAACCCCCACC
Source organism: Stegodyphus mimosarum (assembly GCA_000611955.2). Classification (NCBI taxonomy): domain Eukaryota; kingdom Metazoa; phylum Arthropoda; class Arachnida; order Araneae; family Eresidae; genus Stegodyphus; species Stegodyphus mimosarum. The sequence continues at coordinate 50,772 of KK113332.1, read as the reverse complement.
CAAAAACCATAGAGGAGTTAAAAATTGCTGTGAAAAAGTGGGTGCGACTTCCACAGGCACTCCTGAACTCTCTTGTTAACAGCATGACTACACGTTGGGCGTGCTCTCTCTTTGTCAAAGGTGACCATACTAACCACATTTTCACGGCAATCGTTCAACCTCAAGTTTGGACCACATTGGACACTTGGCCGTAACTCGTGCTAATGAATGGCATTTTCTTTGTTGTTTTGTACACATTATTGCCATACAATAAGCTGCACTCATACCCATTTTAATTTATTTCTATCCAGCATTTCTTGAAGTATTTGGGAAAAAGTATTCCATCTCTTAATTTTGCCCACCAGTGTATTACCATGTATTCTTACTGGAATATGGGTTTTGTTTTAAATAAATAATAATGTGACAGTTATTGGTAGTTTATTCATGAATACTTTTCATTTGTACTGTAATAGCATCCTTTGGAAATGAAATTATTCACATAACTTCCCTCTCCCGATTTTTGTATGATAAAATTACTAAATAAAGGAGGCAGAATACATGAATAAATACATTACTTTCCTTGAATCAGTCACTAGTTTATTAGCTGAATCCCCAGCTGCACATTCATATTGCTATAGTATATATAGAACAACCTATTGTACATCTTATAAAACCAGTTTATTTGTGCATGTTGTTAAATCTATATTATAACAATGCCTATCATTTAGAACTGTGCACAACTTTTGAGTGCTGCATTCCTACAAAAATTCATTTTGTTGAATTAAAGTTGTAGCACTTTTAATTATAAGATTACATTGCAAGCCATCTCTTTACAAAAGCGTAACAGAAAAGTGGATGAAGACGATTTTAAGATAACTGAGAGATTATGTACTTTTATGGTATTGTATGCAATAAAATTACATATTTTCTCTGCAATAACACAATATCACATCTAGAAGAAAACAATTTAAACTGCCTCGGGTTGAACAGAGAGCTTGATTGGCAGATGAAGACATACAGGCCATGATGAAGATAGGTTCTGGTAATTCAAGGCTACAAACTTTATCAGAATTGAAACATTACTAAGTTGCAATAAGAAATAAATAAGTTTATGATTTTCACTTACAAACAAATGTATCTTTTTCTGTGCATGACCCACTTGGAATGTTTTATCAAAAACTTAATAAGTTTTCACAACTCATTTATTTTAAACAGTTATTCAATACAGTCAAATTATTTGAAACAAATATCAGTCTAAAAATTTAATATTTAGCTGTTGATATGTTTGAATTATAAAGTGTAACCAACATAAATTTTCTGCAGGTTTAGATAGAAAATAAATATAAATATAAATTTTTTTCCATTGTGTTATTATTATTTATGTATATTTTGATAAAATATTTAGGCGGTTAGATTTAAAATTTAGTTAAATTTTATTTTGTTTAGCCTGCATGCAACAAAGTTTGAGACCAATGCAGTACAGTACTCTTCGACTTCAATCAGATAAAGGTTTTGTTCTATCAAAGTCATTTAATCCATTCAAACAAGGTTTAAACCATAGCCAATGAGGAAAAGGAAATTTGTGCATCCATAAATGTGTAGCTGACTCAGCGAAACCATCAACCAAAGGTTACTTCCACTTTGCTGTGACTGGTCAGCATTTATACTAAGCCAGAACTTTGGGGCAAAATCCTTAAATCAGTTTTTGTGACATAACAAGGTCTGGCTGCCTAGCAACCAAGTCTGGCTTAGACCTATTATGATCAAAATACATATGAAAGAAGCTTTCACATCTTTATTATTAGCAGTTATCTAAAATTCTTGCTGTATCAAACTTCCTAATAGAGAATATAGATATATAAATCTATATATTCTCTACTAGAGAACATATCTATCTATTCTCTAGTAGAGAATAGCTAGCTATATTCTCTAGTAGAGAATATATCTATATATTCTCTACTAGAGAATATTTATATATTCTCTATTAGGAACTATATTATATTTACACAGAATATTTGATATTCAGTATGTCTTTAATTTCCTGGCTGTAATCTAGAAATGCCAGCTGAGATAATTTTTTGATGTCGATTATAGTTCATGAAGGGTCTCTGCTGCTTTCTGTTGTTGGGTTTTAAGCTGCAGTCAGAGATATTCCTTGAGAAATGCTTCTCCAAACTGCAATGCTAAAGCATTAACTAAGGTAGCAACATTAGAATATTTTCTCGCCAGAAGCGTCTGCAAATGTCAATAGCCGAATTTGATGCTTTGATAAGAGGGTCCACACTAATTTGCCTGCAAAACTGTGTTTTATATACATTCCATAATGCTTAATTACAGGATGAGATAGTTGAAAAAGGATGTTTTTCTGAGTAGGATAAGACAGAGTGTAATCATGGACGGTTGAGTTGGGACATTGTACACAGATGAAGCTTATTCCAAAAATTTCTTTTCTAATTTTTAATCTCTTTCTCTGGTCTCTCATTAATAGCAGAAATTCCTTGATTACCATTCTCCACCTCTCATCCTCAACCTTTTTTTTCCTGTAGATGCTACTTTCCCTTCACAGCACTGACAATTTTTTCCTTGGCTGGCAAGAATACTCTCCTTCATTTCGGTACCATTTATTTTGAAGAAAGTCTTCATTTCAGTGACATTTGCTGCACTGGAATTCTTCTTTTCACAGAAAGCCAATGAGGTACTTTCCTTCATTTTTTCTGCTTCTTTTCTCATATCAGTGGCATTTTCATTGATGAAGCTCACCTCAGCAGCATTTACATCGGCCTCTTTTCTCCTCTCAGCAGCTTTCTCCTTGCTGGCAGCAATAATGTCCATAACAGCTTTCATCTGCTCTTCCATTCTCCTGATTAGTATAATGGTTAGCAGCACTTACTGCGATACTGATAAGCTGCAATTCAAATCTCATTGGACAACATGGATACCAGTAAGTACATAGTATTTGTATGGCCTACGGAAACTCAAAATACTGGTGAATCAAAAACTGGCAAACTCTCAAGTGTAGACAGTAAGAGACCTTCAGACCATTCTGTGGATGCTGTTCTTCAAAATTAGGGTTCAGTGCAGTGGGACTATACTTGTACAACCGAATGATGAAATTCTGATGTCCTGCCCACTTATACTTGTATTATCGCTATTAAAAGAAATCCACAGTGCTGAGCCCAAACTGTTACGTGCTACAGATTTGCTGCTGTCTCTTTGAATATTCACTCTGTATCAGCAAGAAGAAATTATCAATTTATTATAAAAACAGACATAGCACAATAAATAGCTGTAAATAGTTTAAGAACACCACAGATCTTAAAATTTGGTAATTCTGAGGCATTATGCTCGTTTGTGCATCTTGGTCCATTTCCTGCTTGTTCATGTTGCCATCTATTAGGATAAATGAGAAGGGCAACACATGAATATTTATTTATGTATCATTGAATATGGTAAGCGATCTTAGGATTCTGTGGAATCTGTTACATGGCAATCAAATAGCTTAATGCTATCATAAAAGTGATCTAGTGTAAAAAGTTTTCAAATATCTGAACTGTTTTGTGATGCAAGCATTTGATTGGCTCTCAAGATCGCTATACATTCTCTCGAAGCATTTTTAATGAGATTTGACGGAAAGTGACTGCTCATCGTGATTGAGCCCATGATTGGGGTATGGCTATGAGACCAGTATGTTGTTGACATAATTGATCACGGCACTGGTGAGTTGTGGCCCCAGTGTATGGACATGCCTAGTTGGGCCTATCGTGCTGTGAGGTTTCATTTCATGATGAATTATTCATTTGACCTCAGTTAGGCGGAAATGCATGTCTTTGTCACATTTGAGGTCACCCACTATGGCATTATGCTTATTTGTGTTTCGCTGTTGCTGCTTGTGCATGTTGCCATCAATTAGCAAAGATGAGACATACAATATGAGTTTCTGTGACCGTCAAGATGGTAAATGAACTTGGGGTTCCAACCATGGATCTGTTACATGGCAGTTACCCTCTGACCAGCCATGGTTTTTGCCAAGAAAGCACAAATTTCCCAAAACTACTTTGAGAAAAAATTATTTTATTGACTTTAATGTAAAAATTCTCCTGGTATTTTACACCTGGATTTGTGTACTTTTAATATATTGATTTAATTTATTTCTTTGACATATTTTAATATGCATGTATATATACATTCTTACAGATATCACAAAAAATATTCTAGATCGTATATATATATATATATATATATATATATATGGCCTTGCCAGTTAGAGGGTTAAATACTTTGCTGCTATCGCAAAAGAGCTCCCATGCAAAAGTTTTCTGATATCTGAACTCTTTCATTGTGCAATATCTATAATTATATATAAGAAATGAATATTCATATACAAAATATGTGGCCACAAAATAAAATTACTTACAAAATAAACCCTAAAACAATTATCCTAAAAGCAACAATAACTAACTGCAACAACATACAAGATTACAACACAGAAAAACCCTTTACAGAAATTTACGATATATAATTTCACTATGAATAATATTATACCAGAGCAAAAGTTAAACACAGTTTTATTGCATTTTTATCTTGTATATATGCTTAACTAATATGAATTTTTACCTTGAATTTTTTATCTATTTTTACTTAATAGTTATTTCTCCAAAGCAGTAACTGTCTTTCAACATAATTGTAGCTTGTTCAAAATAATTACAAAAATATTAGTAGTTTTTATAATATTGATTATGATTTTAAATCTTATTGGTTTTTTCCTTATTATAGTGACCCTCAAAATTTAATCATTAATCAACCAAGACGTAACATGTAACGAGGTGGTATAAGAACATGTGGGAAAATATCTTGGTTGATTACTGATTCAATGTTGGGGGCCGCTATAAGAAAGAAGTACCATCTTATTAAATTATACAAGATTTAAAATTTAGATACATTTCCTTAAATATAATATTATATTTATACTTTTTTCATTACATCTGCAAATTACTTCAGTATACAATAATTATAGATTAGCAGTGTATTCTTCCAATATCATATTTACAGGCACATTAATTATTTATTATGTGATTAAAAGTAATTTTTGTCATACTAGTAGTAATAACTTGTATGAAAATTAATGTTTGCAGAAAGTGAAATTTATTAACTTTTTCTTATAGCTAGTTTATGTGGCTTAACAAAAACTGCTTTCCCAATGGAACGAATAGAAAATTGCTGGGCTAAATATATAACACAAAATGGAGCTTATGTTGAGAAATAAAAGGTCTTTTCCTCCCAAAAAATGCTTAACCATTTTTTCATGATGTTTATCAAATGACCCTTTAGATTACAAATAAATGATGTCCAAGGATATAAAGAATTCCTACATGCAAATAATAATTTAATGACGTGCTTCTTCTACATTCATTACTTTTATTAAAACATATGCAGATGATTTAGTTATAGTTTTTATAAGAGTTGAAATACCGGAATATGCCAATTAACTGACCAAAAAAAATAAGTTGTAAATTTAAATTAATAATAGTTTGACTTTAACACAATTCATATCTTTATGAAATATGGTCCTACAAAATATTTACCAAGCTAACTATTTACATAAAAACATATCATATAAATCATGTATTATACGTACAATATATCTTGCAGTACTTTTTTTAATTCCTGAAATAAATTTTATTTTATGACACAAACAAATTCAAATAACCTTATATTATACTAAAAAACTATATGCTTTATGTATATAATTTGTTCTGGTATAATTATACACTTTTAATTCAGTCCACCTTAAAGTATTTTTACACTGTATTTATAAATTCAAATAACCTTATACTACAATAAAAGACTGTATGTTTCATACAGTTTTTCTAGCATATTTTACTAATAATTTTTTTAGTCTGTCTTCATTTTTAATTTTGTGACATATCTGTAAATACCTTCTATTATAACACAAAAATGCATTTTTTATAAATAATTAGTATTATTTCTTATTTAATATATCTAAAAGTATCAAAAGTTCATTCTGAATTAGAAATTTATCACCTTTTTTCTTTTTTTGAATAATGTAGTTAATATAAATGCCTTACTGGAGCAGTGCCAACGTAACCATCTTCTTTTGTGTTATTAATTGGAAATGTTCCTTGCCAAATATTCATGTAATGCTGATCTCTGGGCATTTGCTTATTGCCCCATGGAAATAACCTACAAATTTATCAGTGCCTTTTATTATAAATCAAACAAAATAATGCATAACAATAAAGTACTTGTGTTTACAAATGAAACCAGAATCTGTCAATTAAGTATTTAATCATGCTTTCCTGTCATTTTCCAAGCAGCATATAAACTGTAAAAAATTCTGCAAACTCAATATTTCTTCCCTAAAGTCAAAAATTCCTTTTTATATTAAGTCATAATAAACAAATGTTGCCCCCCTCTCAAAAAGAAAATACAAAAATATCTTAAAACTATACTCTTCCTTTTTCAAACTGATAAAATGTTTTCTATTAAAATTTCTCTAAATCAAATTTCTTGAATAATTTTATATATATATTGTTTTTCCTCAAAAAAGGAATGTGACAGCTAATAAAAGGATTGGTTACAAGAATATCTCTCAGTTTTATTTTACTACTATTAGTGTATTATTTTTAATAAAAATATCTAAAAGAAATTCTTTTTTCTATTCTGAGTATACTATATTGAGAGTACTCATTATTATTTCTAAAAGGAAGGAAGACGTTTTTCCAAATACCTTATCATTTATTAATTCTTCTGATTTACAATTCACTTCATATTTGAAATTACAGTATTAAATTTCTTTTCTTTCTTTACCAAACAATACAACTAAATTTATAACTACAGTTCATCATAATATTTCAAAAACATTTCAAGATACCAAGCCCTAGCCTAACACAGACCTCATAATCATCTAATAAAACTATTCCTCAAATAATAGTAATAATAATAATGATATATTGTCATTTAATTTAAAACATAATTAGAATAACTATATTAATGATGGAATTAAAATTTTTGCAAAATCAAATAAAAGGAGAAAATGTTTCAATATAACTTTAACAACATGTCTCCAATGTACAGATTAAAACTATAGATCTAGACTGTGGAATTATCTTAATAATAATGATAAATTATCAAAATTTTAAAAACTTAAAAATTATTGGCATAAAATCTATGATTAAAGCAGCAACGTTCATAAATTTGCAGGACTAGTTTTAAATGTTTAAATATAGAACCTTCTTCACCAGCAGAAGTGCACATATTACTCTGATTTTTCTTGCTTCTCCAAAAATCATGATACAGCTTTTTTTTAACTCAAATAAAATATGCTATGTGTGCATTCTCCTTTTTCCAAATACTGATTGTAATAAACAGAAAATGCAGGAGATAGTAATGCAATAAGGATCCTATTAGCGCTTACTGAGAACTCAGAGCATAAGGTAACCAGTAGCAAATAGCATTTCCTCAAAAAAAAGGCAGAGATACTCAGAGGCAGAGATTTGCTATTCATCAGTGATCAGATGGAAGATTACCACCCTACCAGCTATTGATTCAATTTCCCACAGCATCATTGCCTAAGTGTTCTTGTATACATACTGTTCTTTTGATTCTGGAAAATTAAACTGCCCATATTTTGTTTTTACATTATATACAAAAACTTTTATTACATTTTCTTTATTTTAATACATTACAATAATTTCATATTTTATGTTATTCAGCAGCTTTGTTTTGGAAATATTAAGATATTTTCCCAGTATATTTAATAGTAAGTATTTCTTTGCATTATTTTATCTTGCAAAAAGTTTCATAAAATGGATAGCAGAGAATATCTGTAATTTATAATTTCATACAATTAATAAAATTACTTAAATTTAAGAAGAAAGTTTCAAATTATCTTCCTGATGATTTTGTCTAAACATTTCTTGATTCAACAAAAGAAAAATTACTACCTATTGTGTAATCCTGATCGACATGCATATTCCCACTCAGCTTCAGTTGGCAGTCGCATTCCTTTCCATTTACAGTATGAATTAGCATCATTCCAAGACACATGAATAACTGGATGGTCCATCCTAGATCATTACAATCTATTTAATTTCTATCAATTCTGTGGAGTTTAATTACATTAAAAAGCATGCTCATAGCTACTAATATTAAAACAATGATTTTTCAGGAAAATAATTTCATATCACAAATGCATACTATAAAAAATACTTTTTCCTCTAAATTTCATATAATTTATTTTTATTAAAAATGTTACAGATAATTTAAACTTCATAATTAATCTAGATCAAAATGGTCTTAATATGATACCTTGTTGCTTTTGGTTTAATTATATCCTGAATGGCATCTTGCATAGCAGCAAAAATTTTATATGGAGCTTGGTATATTATTGCGACTACCTTAGTAGAAGTTGCCAACTTTTCAGAATGTGCCATATCTGGAAACCATGCTCATAACCTTTCTTCATGCTCCTAACAATCCTTCAACTCAAGCAACGTCACCACTGTCATAAGCGTTCTTTTTGTTGTTCCTAATTCCAACAGTTTTTATACACAAACCGTGTCATTTTTTTGGCTTAAATTTAATTTCAAAATATGGACTTGTAGAATTTGCCACCAATGGAAGATATCATACTAAAGTTTCTACAGGAATAAAGAATTTTGCTGCAAAATTTCCAAAGGTAAAAATGAGAAGAAGGATTTGGTAGGTAGCCACTGTTACTAAGTTTGCATGATGCCGAGTCTGAAATTTTCTGATGTTTTTTAAGTGAAAACATGTAGCTATAAATTTGGAGAGAACAGGAAAAAATAAAAGAAAAAAAAAAAAAAAAAAAAACAGAAATATTTGGAGATAAGTGTTTTATTTTTTTAATGTATCATGTAAACCTTTTTTAATAATTAAAATCCATATTTTAAATTGCCTAAAGTATGTTTCCTTTTCATAGGTTGATAATATTTGCCGACATATGATAAATATGTATAGTTTGAAAATCTTTTTACAAAAAGTCAAAAAAACCATCAACTTTCCCTTGATAAGTAACTTTTACCTTTTCATTCTTAAATAATCACAAAACTGTGCCAAAGAGGTTGCAATAATATGCAAGGACCTTTTATTTTATGAAAGCACTCAATGAATTACAGCTGCTAACAGGAGCAAGCTGATATGTATTCAAATTCTTTGAAAATTAAATTTGAAAAATATTACTAGTTCTGTGGGAAATCTGGTGATAACTTAAATTAGACTGCATGATGCAAACAAAGCCTAAAGGTCAACAGACATACCAAAATGCATGATAATAAGAAATAATTCAATACGTCAAATCAGCTACAATCTTAGTAGCTTTGCTACAATCTTAATTATCACAGCAATTCAATTTTGCTGGAAGTATGAATAAATTAGCTGCAACTAGGTCTTGACAAGCACTATCACACATGCAACTGCTTTCTGCTAATGTTTCAATTTTCTAAACAAAAACACCTTAATGTCAATTAATACAGCACTAATATTGTTAGGTATTGATGTCCACAATTAAGATTACAAACACAAAATACATCATGCACATATCTCATAAAATAATTAGTTTACTGTAATGAAATTTTGTACACAGATACAATGAGAGCCCACCCAATAGTAATGTAACAAAATATACAGAAAAATAAATAATCTGTAATATGCACATGAAGCCAAAACTCACATAAGCAGAACAGCTCATATTTTCAGAATCCAGTTAAACAAACAGCATAGTCACCCGCATAACTTTACATGCCTCACATGCTGTAAAAGAGGTTGTTGAACATAGCTTGTAACTCTCATGCTGTAAATGAGGTTGTTGATCATAGCTTGTAACAACAAATACTAGAAAAAACTATACATATACTTTTTGAAAAGCAAGAATTTTAATGCAAGGTTGACCCTGGAAGAATACTGACATCATCCAGTAACTCCTTTTAGTGTTCAAAATATTCTCTGTTGAACTCATGTACTGTGACTTTGCTATCCACATAATATAGTGAATATCATCTTTTTTTTTTTTAGAAAACCATCGAACAGTTGAGCCTCATAATCCATAAAAATAAAGCACTATCCAACAATTCCCTTGAAATGGGTCAAATAAAGTTTAAGAACTACACCCCTATAACACTGTGTGGTCATTGTACCTGCATCAAAGAACGTGCAGTGCAGTGTGAGCATGATGCCTTTCAACAGTATTCAATGCCCTTTACATTTGAGAGTTGAGAACAGCCAAACAATTGCAAAAACTCACTCTAACTGAAATCAGTCATTCATATGACTTTTCTTGCAAGAAACACAATGCTATGGATGAATTTCTTTCATGAATCAGACACCACTTACTTTCACACTTTCTTAAAAAACAAACCTATTAAGCCTTCTGACAACAACTAGATTACATTTACCTATTCCCCAAATTGCATACAATATCAGGTTTTAAAATATCAATGGTAGCTATTCTGATTACTGCATACATATGTAGATATATTTTTGTAATTTTATTTTTTTATATTGTATATTAGTAGTGTTTTTAACAAAGTATTCTAACCTTTCACTAATGTTTGAATCAATGCCTTCTGGATGTCTCCAGTCAGCTCCCTTCACTGGCAACCACCAAGGTGCTGCAGCTACCTATCATTCATAAACAATTCATTAACAAAAGTTAAAAATTACTAAATGGAAAGATTAAAATATATTGTAGATTTTCATAATGATATTTACATACTGAGAAACAATAATAATTTCCTAAATATACAATCAGCACATCTAGGCTCACCATATTCTATCAACATACATTTTAGAATTACTTTATGTGAATAAAGGGGAGCTCTTTACATGTGTGCCAAATAGGACACGATAAAATTTTCTAGTCAGTAAATTAAAGTTCACCTCAGAAAATAATTCAATAAACACATATCAGTTTTTTTTTTTTTATACACTGCAAATTCACTGAAAAACCTTAGTTATACTATAATTACCCAAAATACTCCATAAATCAGAGTTAATTTAAGATCTCATAAAAAAATAATTTCTTGAAAATGTTTACTAAATTCTATTAATATTAATTAATGACATTAATTACAATCCTATTTTTATTTATTAAAGCCTTAACTAGATTTTATTTTATGTGTATTTTACTCGTTAGATGGTAGGACACTGAAGAGTCAAAACATTCAGACTGACTATCTAAACCAGAGGTCGGCAACCTATGACTTGTGAGTCACCGAGTGACACATTTGGTAATTTCAAGTGACCCACTTTAGTTCCGAAAATAAAGTATAAGATATACAAACATTTTTTTCTTTTTCCCAAAAAATCTTTGTCGCAAAGTTATGAGCGTACCAAATTTGAATCCGGTATAACATATAAAAATATCAAAGCCGCACCCCTGCCTGACTGGATATGGAATTGGCCGATAGTATGCGGAATGCAGCGACATTGTCTGAACAAATTGTACCATTCCTGGATGCGCGCCCCACCCCCGCCTGACTGGATATGGAATCAGCCGACAGTATGCGGAATGCAGTGACACTGTCTGAACAAATTGTACCATTCCTGGACACGCGCGTCGTTATCTCAGCCGTTACAGTTATAGCACGTGCAGTACAGTAGCACAATACTAATGACCTAGTGAAATAAATATTATTATTTTAAAAAATTACCATGAACAAACAAAAAGCAAAAAAAAGATTATTTCAAGATGTGTGGACAGAAAAGTATGGGTGTATCGAAAATGGTGACAAATTGATATGTACTTTATGTACAAATATAATTACCGCCAGGACTTATAATATTGAGTGACACTTTTCTTCAAAACATAAAGATGCGAGTGAAATGGCAAATGAAGATAAATCTGAATACATTGCTAAATGTGTATTAAATTTTGGAAAACAAAATAAATTCTTAAAGAGTTTTGTTACCAGCAACAATGACGCTACATCTGCCAGCTTTGTTGCAGCTCTTAGTATTGGTACCAACGAAAAACCATTTACAGATGGCGAGTTTTTGAAAAACGCATTCATAAATTGTTCCAAACACTTATTTAATGACTTTGCAAATAAAAAACAAATAATTGAGAGAATCAAAGAAATGCCATTGTCAGCTAGAACAGTCCAGCATCGTGTTGAAGATATGGCCAAGAATATTGATGAACAGGTCAAAAATGATTTGTTATCTTGTGACATAATTAGCATTGCAATTGACGAACGTACCGACATAAATAGTATTGGTAGGCTTGCAATAATTATTAGATTTGCATCAATAAATAGCTCAAATGTCATTGAAGAACTATGCGTTCTTGCTTCAATGAATGACACCACCAAAGGCACTGATATTTTTCATCAACTACAAGAGTTTACAAATTTCAAAAATGGGCAAGTATTGGATTTAAAAAGTAAATTGTTTTTCTTAACAACTGATGGTGCTCCAAGTATGAGAGGAAAAACTGTTGGATTTGTAAAACTAATGGAAAATGAACTTGGCCATTCACTTTTATCATTTCACTGTATCATACATGAAGAAAATTTATTTGCAAAGGCATCTACACAACAACTTAAGGATGTAATGGAAAAAGTTGTTATACATGTTGTTAAACATGATAATAGTGCAATCAGCATTAATACACAGGCACTTTAAAGCTTTTTTGGAGGAAATTTAATCAAAATATGGAGATTTGTTATTACATTCTGAAATACGATGGTTAAGTAGGGACAAAGTTCTTAATAGATTTGTAGAGTGCTTTGATGATATATAAATATTTCTTCACGAAATCGGTGAAAATGATCTCGAACTCAATGATAAACAATGGTTTTTAAGACTTTTGTTCTTAACAGACATAATGAACCATTATGATGATTTCAATGTACGACTCCAAGGAAATAACCACACAATTTTGAAAATGTATGAGGAATGGAAGAGTTTTACTTCAAAATTGATATTATTTGAAACTGACATAAAAACTAAAAAATTTCATTTCTTTCCCTTGTTAAAAAGGGAACACGAAGAAGAAAATATCGATGAACGCAATCTAAATATGTTCGAAACTTGTATTTCGGTCATTAAAAGTGAATATGAAAGTTGGTTTCGAAGTCTTAAGAAACATGGAGAAGTGTTTACATTTATAATAAAGCCTGATGAAATAGAAGAAAATATTATAAATTTGCAGTATTTTGAATATCTAAGAATTGACAATTTTAGTTTAGAAATGATTGATTTTAAAAGTTCAACATTATAGATGGATAAATTCAAGAAATTGCGGAACGATTTGGAAAATACAGAAGATAATTATTTTCTCATGATATCAACATGATGAGCATCATTTCCTACAAGGTTTTCATCATTAAAAAAAAATTGCCTTTGCCATTTTGTCCACATTCGAGTCCACTTATAAATGTGAGCAAATATTTTCACAAATGAAATTTATTTTAAGCAAAAACAGGAGCAGGTTAGCTATTGAAAATTCAGATGCTTGTGTTCGACTTAAAACGACTAACTATAAACCAGACTTGACTAAACTGACGTCACAAGTTCAACATCAGGGGAGCCATTGATATCATAGAGAAAGTTTACAAATAAAGTTTATTCAACTATGTTTGCAATTATTTTCTTAATAAAATATATTTTATTATTTACTAAAATGCTGTTTCAATATGAAAATATCTCTGACCCAAACGTCTCATTAATACTCACATTTTGGTCGATTTTGTCCCGCAGCCAAAAAAGGTTGCCGACCCCTGATCTAGACCCTTACTGGGCTAACATTAACTTGCACAACAGCTTCAAAACATGCAGGCATGTACTCACTCAGTTTATGGTACGTGTTGGTATGCAAAGCATATCAAATGTCTGAGAACAGACCTATCCATTTGTATAGATTACACAATGGTGGAGTGTGAGCTTGAAAGAGTAGTCCTATAATGCTTTATGAATGCTGAACTGGATTGAGGTCTGGTCCCGAAAAGTAAGGTGAACTCTGACTTATGCTCCTGAAACAATGTGGCCACAATCTTGGCCTTGTGGGAGAAGCCAATGTTCTTCTAGAACAGCCCATCACTGTTTCAGAAAACAGGTGCCATGAATGGATGTAATTGGTTCACAACAATATTTATATAGTCCACAGTTTTCATGATTTTATCTAGGAGCTAGAGCTGACCATGAACACGTCTCCTCCAGCAAAACTGATTAATTTTTGTCTCTAAAAATACAACCTAATTCATTTTATAAGGAAACTGAATTTCAAACTGTATGTTAAGAATTTAACCTATTAGAAAAAATGTTATAAATGTAATGAAAATTACTATAAATCGAAATGTATATTTACGACACACCAATAAACTTTAATTGAAATAATAATTTTATTTTAAATTAATGCATTTCATGCCTGCAAACAAGATATTTTATTTTGTCATTACAAATTAAAAAATTACATCTAATTTAATTACCTAACCTAGTCACATCTAGTTTTGCTTTAATGTGTCACCTGCAGAAATAAACAATGAAAAGATAATAATTTCTCCAATTGTACTTAAAAAGCCTAGAAAAATTAAGAAAAGAATCTTTCACAAAGGAATTTAAAAATTTCATTGTGATAATTGCACATATTATAAAACACTGATTAATTAAAGTGAAGTCTTTCTGACCATCCAGGGGGGAAACTGATTTTAATGGAAAATATAACTTTATGGAATTCTCTTTACCTTTTTTTTTAATTCAGACCTCAGGTCTTTGCCGCATTTAAACGTACAAATAAATTTCTTTCAAAACTTCTTGATTGCAGAAAGCCAATTTCTAAAGAGTCAATCAAGTGATCTGAAAACTCTGTATAATTGCATTGCCTTTTACTGCAAAACAGACAAATCTTTCTTTTAAAGTAATAGGAGGAGTTTCATGTTTTCATTATTTTTTAATTTTAACAAACTTTGTAAATTTATTCCTACAAAATTAAGTAGTAACAAAAGTAGTGAAATTCTTTTATTTTCATAAATAGAGCCAATTGCTATCTGAATTAAAAGATAACTGAAATTTAGTTTTTAATTGTGTAGATTCTAAAGTGAAGGTATAAATGTGTTTTCATACTTACTGTGCTAAAAGTAAATAAAAAAAACTATTTTTATACTAAAGAAATCATATAAACCATTTCTCTTCAATTAAAAATATACTAAGGAACATGTTTCTTTAATTCCCATCTAGTAATTGACACTTTACAGTGTGAAATCATTTCTGATTTTAATAAAGAAAATCCAGCGTAAAGAGAAAAGTAGTAGTTTAAAGAAAGTACGGCATCAGAGCTTTGCCATCAGATTTTAGTATCAGAAACTAATCTCATAACTGTTTCTACTAAATATTTTTATTACCTTCCAAATCCTTATTTATGTAGTATTTGTGCCCTGTTACTGACAAGTGATACCCAAAATGGTATGGCTCTGTGTCGTACAGATTCATTTATATTAAATTAACAACTTTTTAAAAGTATGCATTGTAAAATATAATATCTTCATATTCTTTAAATCAATTCAAAAAATTCAATCATGTTTATGTTAAAAGAGAAGAATTGCAAGAATGTGCATATCTCGTGATACCTCAAATCATATTTTCCGAATCCTCATATTTGTTATCTAAAAATCATATTAAAATAGTTCCAAATGCCCAAGTTAAAACATGGTTCTGACTTCATTGCCTGTTTTCAGAAATTTGTGGATAGCAAATTCATTGATTTTTCTTGTGGTTCCATAAAGTTTATGCATTTCTGGTATTTTTCTCGATGCTAATCGCTTCATTCTTAATAAAACTTTTTAAATTTCGCTTCAATTATTATATATTAATTTATTACTGCTATCATTCAAGTCAGTATACAATAAGTGTTTACTTCCCATATGGGTTATAGTATACTTAAGGATGTCCTTTGGATTATTGTTAAGTTGTTGTTTTATTTATCTCCAAGTTGTTTCTTTAATGGTAACCTGAGTAGTTGAATGTTATAGAAACCCTATTATGATGTAATTGGTTGCATGACTGCGGTGAATTTAAATGATGGGAAAAGATTTATAAGGGCTTCTGTGTTGGATGTTGGTTATTTTGTGGTTTACATGGTAAAATGGCTGAATGTGGCAAGATTAATTTGAATTTTTGTATGATTTGGAACGAAAATGAAAAAATATCAATTGACTGATGTGTAAATGAAGGTTTACTTAGTAGCCATTATAAATGTCCTGTCTGTAGGAAGAAAATGCATATGGTTGAACGTTGGAGGATACCAACACTACAGAGAATATTTTTTATTCTTACTTTTGTGAATTTATGTGGTGATGTCAATATACATATTCTAGTTCAGATAATTTTAGGAAGCTTTTGGATGCTGTTAAGGAATTTTGTTTGACTGAAGACACAGAAATTTCTAAATAAGGTAAGCAGATATTTCCTTTGTGTAGTGCTAAGATGAATTTCCCTTTTTATGTTATTTCACTGTTTGATTTAAAATGTAGTTTATTGAGGTTATATATTTTTTGTTTGGCTCTAGTGTAGAACTGGCTACTCCTTTGACTTTTTAAATGAAAAGAGATCAATGTGTACATGGACAAAGTCAAAGGAGTGCGCAATGCCAGGTTTGTGAAATTCTCCGATATATATATATTTTTTTTAAGCGAAAAATAGGCTGATGTGTACTTGGACACCGAGTATGCAATTCTTTGACTTGCTATTTTGGCTTTGTGTAGCGCTAAACTAAAGTAACAAAACTAAAATAACAAATCAAAGAATTGCACAAACTCGGTGTTCATGCATCACCCAAAATTGACAATTTTTGCCAAGGGGCACCTGGAAATATCTTTTTACCCCCATATGTATAGATTAAAAAATGGAACTTATGAAGTTGTAAGGTTTATCCTAATGGTGTAATAGTTATTTTAAATTTATGTACCATTCCTACATCTTCTAGCTTCAGTTTACAATTTCCTACCAGAATGTATTTTCAGAAAGATGTTTAATGCAAATGAGTAAGAGTAGTACTTAGGTCGATGTTTCACTGACTTTGTTAGAGAGCCAGAGTTTCTGACTAGCGCGCATTTGCCTTTGGGCTACGTCTCTCTCTAAGCTATTACTATGCTTGGCCACACTTCAGGCCCTTGATAGCTTCGCCTACTTAAATGAGATTTAGAAGCCAACTACTTAGAATCCTGATAGCTTTGGCTAGTCAAGTTTTAATTCTTATTAATTTGAGTTTAAGACCAAGTGGAGGCTTTGCTGTACACTCCGAGATAGGAGTCGACTGTGTTTATTCTTATTTTGAGAAATAAAGGGTCTTACGTCTCTGTTTACACAATCAAGCGATTATTCGCTTATCAATGTGTAAGTGTTCCTACATTTAACTGAGAAATAAAAAGGTGTAAACAAAGTTTACTACATAAAAAGCTGAGTTTCATTCAGTTTACCATATGAGGTACTAACAGTATTTAAGCATTGCGATGGAGGTTATAGTATAGTGTATATTGTCAGAGTTGAGAAATACAGATTTTCCGTAATTCAGCTTTGGTAACAATAATTTTTTTATGAACGGGAATTATTAATTTGTGCAAATTTGTAATGCTTTTGCATAATAAACTGTGAATTGTATCAAATTTAAACTCTAATTGTTAAGAGAACAGAAAAATGCATTTAGGAATTACAGAAATCTTTAACATACGTGATTCACATTAATCATCAAATCAAAGAAATTATAAGACATTTTTACTTAATACAATTATTTAAATATATTGAAGCTCAGCAATGTAACAGAGTTATTTTAAATTTATAGCTTAAAAATCTGATAACTTTGTAATTTGCCAATGGAGAAGTAATGGGGAAAGAGAATGCAAAGTTTGTATAGCTAATATAAATAAATATTTTCTGTAATTTAGTTTCCAGAACCACATTTTCTATCTACTGATTGTGTACCCATAGCTATTTATCCAGTATTACAGATTAAGCAACAAATCACTAATTTGAAAACTAGGGTTGTGTTGATTTATGGAAGCTTTTAATTTAAAATGAAGCATTTCATTATATAACAAAATATTCAAATAGGTAAATGTCCTATAAATATAGTATTAAAATGATTTTTCTTTCACCCGATTATCAAAATAATTTAGTTCTTTTCCTGGAAGAAAAGCAGTTAAGGAAGAGAAAAATGGAGAAGAGAAAACAGTATTGAAAGCTAAACAATAAAATATTCCAAGCCATACAGATTTTTTTTTTACATGTTTCTCTTTAGAAAAGAGGGAAGAAAACGGTATTAAATTAAGAAATATACTTATTATTATAAGAAATATAGTTACTGTAAATATTGCAAGACAAACAGATTTTTTTAATGGGTGAAAAAAGTGTTAAATTAAGAAACATGGTTGAGTTTTTAATACAATTTAGAAATTTTGAAAACATATGACGTGTCTTTAAATACAAATGCTAAAGAATGAAACCAAAATTATGTAGCTTCTGGACAGGTAATACTCAAAACTACACTGCTGGCCACCGTAAATGCAACACCCTGAAGGAAGCCTGCAAATAACATGAAATTTACAATATGCATTAGTGGAGGTGAGATATGCAAATGATTAGAATTTCAGCGCAAATGCATATCACGCGCGCCTGTGGTGCCACTTCAAAGCACTATTTAAGGCTTGGAGTTTTTGATGATTTCAAGTTCAGCAATTGTGTTTTTCTTGTGGTTTTTTCAAAAAAAAAAAAAAACGATCAATTACACCTCGTGGTAAACAGCGATCATCGTTCGATCAAGTATCCGAGTTCGACAGAGGGAGGATAGTGGCCTACCAAGAGTGTGGATTATCTTGCAGGGAAATAGGGAGTCGTGTTGGATGAAACCAAACAACTGTAATGCAGATGTGTGACTGTTGGATGCAGGAGGGTACGACGGAGACGCGTTCGATCGCATCCACCTCAGTGCACCATTTCACGTGATGATAGGAACATTGTGCACATGGCAGTGACGGATCGCTCAGTCACATCCCGAACCATAGCACAGCATATTCAGTCTGTAACGCATCATCCAATGTTTGTGCGTACCATTTGATGCCGTTTACAGCAGAGTGGTGTGTCCGCAAGACGTCCGTTGCTTTGTCTACCCTTCACGCAGAACCACAGACGTCTCCGCCGCCAATGGTGCAATGAAAGAAGGATGTGGATGGCAGAATGGAATGAAATTGTCTTTACTGACGAGTTACGCTTCTCTATGCAACAGCACGATGTTCAGATTCGAGTCTGGAGACACCGTGGAGAGAGGATGCTGAACAGCTGTGTTATGCACAGCCCCACTGGTCCTGCACCGGGTATTATGGTATGGGGTGGTATTGGATACCACTCTCGTACTCCTCTAGTACGCATTGCCGGTACTTTAAACAGCCAGCGCTACATCTCCAAGGTGTTGGAGCCAGTTGTCCTTCATTACCTTCAGGGCTTGCTCACAGCCATATTTCAACAGGATAATGCATAATGCACAACCACACACGGCACGCATTGTCCAAGGGTTCTTTGTCAATCGCCAGATTGAACTGCTTCCCTGGCCAGCTCGCTCTCTGGATCTTTCGCCAATAGAAAACATGTGATCAATGGTTGCTGAATGATTGACCCAGATTACATCCTAAGGTGCCACACCAGATCAACTTTGGTAACGTGTGGAAGCTGCTTGGTCTGCTGTACCCCAAGAACACATTGAAAGTCTCTTTGAATCAATGCCGAGGCGTGTGGCTGCGGTGATCTCCAACAATGGCGGCTACTCTGGCTACTGATTCTAGAAGGAACCACACTTCACAGAAGTCTATAAATTTAATCATTTGATACTTGGTCAACATGTTGTCTACTAAATCAATTTTGTTGTGATATCTCTTGTCTTTCTTGGTGTTGCAATTTGGGTGGTCAGCAGTGTATTTGCAATGTAATCTTCTTAGAAAATGACCATATAATCACTTTTGCATCATATGTAATATGTTCTGCACTTTTTTTAACACTATGGTTTATACAGATATGTAATAAACATAAACGGATTACAGTTATGTAACCTTAATAGCGTGAGATAAAACCTTAGTATGATGAGAAAATTTCAAATATCCGGAATGATCTAAAATCCAGAGCTTAAAGCCAGCAATCAAATTTTTTTAATGCTTTATGCATATGTTCTCCATAATAAAACATGTGGAGAATCCCGACTTTTAATTTCATTTCGGCACTAAATAAAATAACTCGTTATTGAAGAAACAATCATTTTAGTATAAATTTGTGTGATCAATAATTTGGCTCTGTAGCTGCATATCTGCTTGGCATACATCTCAAACTGAAACATTCTACATAGAAACATCGTTGATTTTATGCCTACTAATATTTTATATCCCTGACACCAACCCAGTGAATCATTATTTATTATGTTTTGCTTTCATCACCATACGTTTATCAACACATGACAACTTGAGTAATGACACATGCAGCGACACCTAAAAAAAATTTTTTTTTAGGAAACCTTTTATGTTGACACTATGCTTTGCAATGATTACAGATTTAAGTTAAATACACTAAATGCTGATGAGGAAAAATTTAACAAAAATTTCTTTCCATATGCTAAAAATAGATTTTGTTAATGATACTCATAGGCCAAAAGATTACATTTAGTGCTACTTGAATTAAGAATAACTGATTTTGTTATTCACATAAACTCAGAACCAGCACCAGAGCTTGTATGGCCACACTGGGCAGCACAATTTAAGGAAGACAATTTTTTTTTAATTTAAAGAAGTACCGAGTAACAAAATTAAGGGATGATAAAACTTTTGGAATTTAGAGAAAGCACTGGGACCCAAAATTAAGGGGCGGAAAAAATTCAGAACTTAGGGAGCACTTGGTACCAGAATTTAGGAACCATAGAGACTGCATCAGGTGGCAAAATATCTAGCGCCGGCCCTCAATTGGCTTAAGCATACGTGGGAATTTATGTACTCAGGACTCAGATAAGCCTTAACCATATGGAAGAAATAGATGTAAGTATAATAAATAACTAAATTAACACAATTCAGGCTTAACTGTCTCAGTGCACAATAGAAGCATGACAAAATTTAATGGAACAACTTGTCTTTTGTCACCAATCTCATGATATATATCCAATAATGTATAGCGGACGCTGTTAAGCTAGGCTAAAATTATACTTTAATGATTCCAAAGAATTTCAGTTAATATAGCAGCTACACTGTTCTGATTTGCTTCAGCTTATTATTTTTTGCAGGCTGTTATAATTACAGCAATTTTATGAAAAATAAAGTTTGAACTTTCAATTATGTCAAAAAGAGTTTCTAATTCTGGAGCTGCAACAGGATTTACAAACATAAGCATGTTTTGATGTCCATCAAACAAAAAGTGGAATAGTTGCAAAAAATGGATATAGGTATATCCGTCTCAAAATTATGCGAGGAGAATGGCATTGGAATGTCAACTGTATATGACATAACAGAAAAAGGAACTTTATGAAAAATTATTCACTATGCTAAAAGTGACAATCATGATGAAGTGATGATTGAATAGTCAGACAGCGTAGCAGTGAGGGCATACCATTGACAGGTCCAATGCCAATGGCTCAAGCCAAAATATTTCATGAAGAAATGAACTTAAAAACTGAATGAACATATTTGACAGATTCGTTAACCAAATTTTAAAATTGCTGTGGTATAATGCAATTAAAAATTTCAGGTGAAAAAGCTCCAGCTGATACTGAAGCCGCTGAACTGTTTGCAGATGATTTCATTGAACTCGTTAATAGTGAAACGTTATCTCCAGGACAAATTTATAACATTGAGGAAACTGACTGTGAAATACCTTGGCAACCTCTACAGATAAAGCAATGCACAACGGTAAACTTTTCATAATCGGGAAAATACACGACCTCGAGCATTTAAAGAAGTAAAAATTTTCCTTATTATATATCATACAAATAAAACAGCATGGATGGCACAAGCATTAATGTATGATTGGTTTGAAAATAATTTTGATACCCGAGGTTTGGCAAAATTTGAATTTCGTTGGTTTACTTCAATGCAAAAATTGTCCTGATTGCAGCCAACTGTTCGGCTCATATTTCACTTTAAAGTTGTAATGAAAGATAATGTATCCATGTTATTCTTTCCTCCTAACTGTACGTCCCTCATTCAGCCTGTGGATATCAGAATAATGTGCCTGCTGAAATGCAAACACAAAGTTGCATTTTTAGAATTCATGTTAAATTTCTAGAACAATGGCAAGACTATTGAAGAATTTTTGAATTATTTTAGCATAAAATCTGCTGTGTGGAGCATCATAAGATCGTGGGAAGATTTGCCCCCAGATACTTTAAAAATTGCTTGGCATAATTTATGGCCAGCTACCATATTTCATGCTGAGGATGATGAAGATGATAGCCGCGAATTTGAAGGCTTTCGGATATTGCAAACTAAAGGTGAAATTTTACAATTAATTGATTTATAAAGAAATAAGGAGAAATGGTAATAAATGAAGATGACATAACAGAAATTTTTGATTGCGATGACTATGCCCCAATTATCAATCAATTAATGGACGATGAAATCTGTAGTATGGTTCTAGATCCAGAAAATACAGCGACTGATAGTGAAGTACTGAAGTAGTGAAGAAAGTGACAGACAGGTATTGAAAAATTATGAAAAATTTTCAAAATTAATGAAAAAATTTCAATTGACACTTAGTTGGAATTCTTGACAGAGCAACTACAGGACTTGAACAGTTTAACTTTGCAACTGAACAAGAAATTATGTCTATAAATAGAATAGAAGAGAAAGTATTAAAACAAAAAATGACAGAATTTAAACAATTTCCATTTAAAGAAATGTTTAAGTAAGTAAACAAATAAATATTGTTTTTTTTTTTTTTTTTGTAAATTTTGATACCTTTTAGATCATAAATGCTTCATTATTTCATATTACTAGTCTTATAATTTCAACATGCCATCTTACTGGATTTAAACTAGTGATCTAATATCTGGAAAAGTCTCAAATCTGGAATCGAAGTCCCGAAGAGTCCGGATCTCAGACTTTGTAAAAATATTTTAATACCTTGAAAAGTATAATTCCTTAATGGGTTACTAAAACAGAGCTGTAATTACCCGTTCTCGAAAACAGGAGTACATCTTACTTATCATTTAGAAAGTAACCCTGTGTTACGTGACATCTTTCTGCATTTTCAGTGGCATTTAGGACACTTTATTATGTTACATTCATGTCACTCTACGGCATTATATAAAGTCACAATGTATCATTACATGAATGTTGCAGTGTGACTTCACAACAATATTGTAGCATAACTACGCATCAACGTGAATTGATGACCTCCCATCAACGTCCCACTGTGACATCATAAAAAAAAAAATGAACACTAAGCCATACGTATGACACTGAGATTGTAACAATGTGACATGTTTGCAATGTCACAGTAACATGTTGGGATGGTGGTATTAACTCAGCACTTTTGCCAATTTGATACATACTACACTTTTCTTAACTGAAAAGGAAAATTCTATCCTGTTCCTAAAAAAAAAGTTGTATATCCTCCCTTCTGATGTAAATCTAAACAAATACAGGACTTTTTTTAACCATTTTATAAAGTACAGTAAAACAAAATTATTTGCACTTTAAAAAAATAAATAAAATGCATTATAAAGGGCGCACTGATACTTGTATGATCATGACATACATTCTACCACTTACAATCACTGAAATATTCAAAAAAAATTTTTTTTACTTAAAAAAATTGCATTACAGACTTACTGCTTGAGTTATAGTTGATTTAACTTCTTCACTCAAAAGATATTCAAGAACGAATGAATCACCAAATTTTTCTGCCTGAAAATACATACATATATTACATATTCAGAGGATGCACATAGAAAGCAGTCATGATGCCAAGTGTACCATCAAAATATTAGCTGCTGTTAAAGATGGGGAATCATCATAAGAAATCAAAGAAGAGGAAGAAAAAAAAAATAATGTGTGCTTAGGAAGCAGGGCTAAGGGTTTGATTTTACAGTTTTTCAGTTTTAAATTTGAGTCTTTGTCAAATAACAGAAGCAACATAAATTAGGGCAGGCATAAAATCAACTGGTAAAGTTCTGCAGAAATTCGAGCAATGTGTAATGATGAAAGATGTGCTTGGCATCTCTAATTTAATATGGCATAACAGAATATTTGTGATTTTGTGGATTTCCCATCAATTTTGTAGATTTTCCATTTATTTCAAATGATTAGTTGCAGCTTTTGCTGATCAGTGATTCTTTTGATTGGAGGGAGTGAAAAAAATACACAATTTAAAGGACCTTCTTAAAAGAAATCTTGAGTTTCATATAGTAAAATAAAAAATTAGTATACATTTAGAAACAAGTTATATAAGAGGGTTATCAAAATTCTGCAAAAATCTGCTGAAAATATGACATTAAGTATGTTGTGCAAAGATAAGTACAGTTGATTCTGGTTAATCAGACTAAATGTACTAAAATGTAATTGTGACCTTTATTGTGTGGTACATATGTATGGCGAACATACATGTACAAACAAGAACTATAGTCGAACTTTTTTCATTGAGAAAATTAATTTAGAAACAAATTCTGCGAAATGATCTCCACGATACTCACCATGCGAAGCACAATAAAAACAAGTTCTTACCAAGTTCCAGTCAACATTTGAAAAACTTATCCAATGTGATCTCACGCGTTCTCTTGACCGATTGCACGTGAACGAAATCACCACAAACATCTAACACAGCAATGGGACTGCCTTCATTTCCTTCCTGCATGAAATACCTACGAAAAGTTTCAATGCATTTCCTCGCATCCTGTGTTGTCACTTGCAGCAACTTATTTGCGGCATCTTATCTTCATCATCACTTTTTTTGGTTTTCCAATACTGTGTGCTTTGCTGCAACTCGAGCAATGATTGCAGCATCATAATCTTCCTTTTCATTGTAGCATTGAAGCTTGTTATCGATGGATAAAAATTCTTCACAATTTTGTACCTGTTGAAGTTCCACATGTCCATCATCACTTTCACTTCCAATGAGCATGTCCCCATCCATCTCTAAAACCAAGTGCTTAAAGCCACAGTGAGGAAAACAGTTCTGAATTGTCTCATTGCTCACTTTTTATCAGCCGTTGGCCACAAATGTAATTGCTTGTAAGATGTTAACCTTTGCATTGACTTACATTCTACATTCTTACATGCTGGTTTTGACGATGAGCTCAGGAAACTTTCTTCAATTGCTTCAAGGATGTAATTAACCAACCTTGCACGATAAAGAGTCTTCGAATTTTTGATGATGCCTATATCTATTGGCTAGACCAAAGTTGTGCTCGTGGGAGGTAGAAATTTCAGTTGGATGCTCTTCGAGCAATCTAAATGAGGACTTGCAGCACAAATGTCAAGAAGAAGCAGCACTTTTCTCGAATGAGATTTAGCTCTCTGTCCCAATCCTTCAGTCATTCTTTAAAAAGTTCAGAGGTCATCCACACATTTCTGTTCACACGATACACAAATGGTAAACTGTCCATCCTAAGTCCTTTAAAGCAGTGAGGCTTAGTGCTTTTTCTTGTAACCAACAGCTTCGTCTTGTCCATTCCTGACATGTTTGAGCAGCACAAGACAGTTACATGATCCATTGCCTTTTTGGAGCCAGAGGGCATAACACGTTTCTAACCTAAAGAGCTGTCCATTGTAGCACGATAATACAGCCCAGTTTCATCAGCATTGTAGATGTCCTCTGCTGAAAAATTTTCAAGAAGCTCCGGCAGTTTTGTTGATTTCCATTTTTCAGCTGCACTGTCAGCACTTTCTTTCTCGCCATGTGCTTTCTTGAATTTTATGTCATGTCTAGATTTTCATCGGGACAACCAACCGTCCGTAGCTTTAAAGTCATTGTTGCCCAGCTGTTTAGTGAGTTCTTCTGCTTTGCATTTTAACATTGGGCCGCTTACTCGCGCATTTCGCCCAGTAACAAAGGCAAACCATTCATTGAGGGCCTCATCGACGTCTGGATCTTCACGCCTCCGTTTTTTGAAAGTTCCTCCTCGTCCTTCACATTGTGCCCATTCTTCTCGCAGCTCATTTTCTTGTTTTATCAAGCTCAAAATTGTAGTCTTTGCCAATCCGGTAATTTCCATCAACCGGCGCTGACAAGTGTTTCATGGTTTGTGCTTGATCTTACCCAGGAAACCAATTTTTTTTTCAGCTAACGTCAAGTCCCTTCGTGGCATTTTAGCAGGGTAGACAAGACACGTCCACATTTCACTGACTAAAGTGGTCTGAAGAAACCTTGGTGTTTCAGGTCAACATGTTGAGGTCAAGAGACACTAAATGCTCGCCAAACAAAGCTTTGGCACTAAAACCATCTCAAAAGGGTGGTGATATGATAGCTTTGTCGTGTAAACTTTAATCATGATTGACAGGCAGGAATTCCTTTCAGGTGAAGCCGGACACTCTATTCTTCATTTCCTCGAAAATTGGAGATGCAGTGGGAACAATAACCTCGCTGGCGGTTACTGGTGGCTCTGTTTTAAAAAACGTCAA
Source organism: Stegodyphus mimosarum (assembly GCA_000611955.2). Lineage (NCBI taxonomy): Eukaryota > Metazoa > Arthropoda > Arachnida > Araneae > Eresidae > Stegodyphus > Stegodyphus mimosarum. Next base: position 24,178 of record KK113332.1, on the reverse strand, counting down.
AGAAAATGGTGCGCGTGTTCACCTCCCACTGGTTTTACTCTTGTCATACACTTTAAGGAATTCCTGACCTTTGATAAAGCATTCTCATGGGAAGCACAACTACAGATCCTCCCATATGTCGCGGACCACCTGTACATCCACTGTACGCGACCGACTTGTAGCTTCTGTTTCTTATTCGCTCTCACGTTTTTTGGTCTGATTAAATGAAATTTTGGTCCAAATAAGCAAATAATATTAGGCTTATGTACACTGCACCAAAAAAGACACACTTCTATATCTCCCGTTCTATTGGGCCAGTTGTCGAAATTCAAATTGCGTTTTCCATGTCTCAAGCGCGACTTAGAATATATATTAGATTTATATATAGTTTTGTTCTACTATACATATTTTGACACAAAATCAGACTTTTTCTGAAATAACATACCAATTTTTTCCCCCATATTTTGATTCTATGATTCAAATTATGCCTAAATATTAAATTTTGTAAAATTTGGTGCGAAATTTAGAGAAATTCAAAAATTTAACTTTGAGAATTTTTTTCAGTGAGTCAAGAATAATTCACTTGGCGAACTTCTTAATATGTGGCAACCTTTTTCCTTTCCTTTCATACTGCAAAGGAGGAAAACAAGTCCCATCGTTCCTGCCTTTTCACATTGTGGATGAGAGGAAAAAAAGTCACATCGTTCTACTTTCAAATAATTTTAACAAAGTGCATAAACCACATTTTCATTATTATCGCTTTCAACAAATATACCAAATTTCAAAACACGCCAATATATAAATTCAAGTATATCTTCAGAAATTTTGAATAAAAAGCTCTACTCTTTTGCAAGTATGCTTAGAAATACATCTACTTTAAGATGATTGTAAAAATTTTATAGGTTATACTACAAAATATTTTTCAAAAAATTTATAAGAATTATTTAAAAATGCAAATTTTTAAAATAAACCAAACAAAATGGGTGAATTTTATTTGGAATGAATCTAAATTTCGAACTGTATAAGAAGGAATCAAATAAGTTTCATAAAAATGAGATATTAATAAATACACTCCAAATTGAATTAACATTGAGAAGCCAAAATTTTGAGAGCTAATTTTTTAAAATCCACTTGTGCGATTTTTACAAAACTTGGCAGTTTGACATAATTTGAGTCACAGAATCGAAATATGGAAAAAAATTGGCATGCCATTTCAGAAAAAGTCCGATTTTGTGTCAAAATACCTATATTTGAATAATACTATATATAAATCTAATACATATCCTAAGTCGTGCTTTCGAGACATGAAAAATGCAATTTGAATTTCCTCAATCAGCCCAGTAGAACGGGCATAGAAG
>KK113332.1:0-22826 GCA_000611955.2 Stegodyphus mimosarum | reverse complement strand
TTTTTTTTTTTTTTTTTTTTTTTGCACAGTGTACATAGGATTTGATCCGAAAAACCGGCTCGTCTGATTATCCGGTGATCCAATTAACCGGATTCAACTGTATATAATTATCTTGTGGAAACAGAACTCACCTTTAAAATTATATAAGTCTGAAATGTAGCAAAATGTAAAAAAGTCATGTTGGAAAGGCTTGCTTAATTGTATAATTTTAATACAGTCATAGCATTATATGTTTCTAAACTGAAAACAAAAATATTTTAAAAATGAAGGGGGACTTGAATGCATCCATTCCCCTCATTCTGCTTTAAATAATATTAATAAAATGACAGAAAGAAAAATTTAATTTGATGTCCTAATAAACTTCTACACACCTTTCAAATTATTACACTTTGAAGCATAATGGAAAACAACAGCATAAATGAGATAAAAGAATTAAGAACCAATAGTATTCTTGTGTTATCAGGAACAGATTCAGAAATCTTAGTGCATATATGTATGTGTGTGGGTGTGTATTTACTTACATATACAGAGGGTGTTTATAATTTTTAACAATTTTGATTTTCTCAATGAATTTAAATATTAATTTTCAAATACAAATGTGACTGGCATCAAATTGGAATAAGGTTTATTTATCATCTGCAGTCCTAAAATATTTTTTTTTTAAATGTCGCTGAAAAATAAACAATGGATCGAAGGCTATAACTACAAACTTTTGCGCTGTCCGAAGAGAAATACTCTTATTCAGTTATTAAAAACAGATAGGAAAAACATGGTTTTAATATTTCTACATATAAAATAAGTGATATAATTAATATGAAAGGAAAGAAACATCAAAGTTTACATTTGACTGGGAAAAAGGCAAAAAATGCATACCCAACAAAGGTAGTACAGCTCTTATTAAATCTAAAAGTCGTATCTCGTGTTCTAAATGAAAATCTAATCTCCCAAAGAGCTACTGCAAAATCTTTAAATATCTCTATAGGAACTGTGAACAAAATTATAAAATCCAATTTAAAGCTAATCAAAACAAAAATCATGATGTTCATCACCTCATGCTGAAACATGTTTCTCGGTGTAAGACTACGTGCAGATTGCTGTATGAAAATTATTTGGCAAGTGAAAAATGGGAATATATAGATACAATTGATGAAACTTGGATATACCTATCTAATTGCAACAGAAAAAGATCAATTTACTACTGAAAAAGAGGAGAAAAAGACTTAATATGTTAGTTCAGAGAAAACAAGGAAAGTTTTTCTAAAGGCTTATGTTATTATTGGATTCTCGTATAAAGGAAAACTTAAAATACAGAAAGAAGGGGCGAAATGTTAAAATTAATTTGAATTACTATCAGAAATATGTTTTTAACACCTATTTTTAAAGACAAAATTCTATCTCTTCATTCAAACAATCTTCACTGTGTTAAGTTCCATCAGGACAGCTCCAAGCATTAAATCTACTGCTCTATTTTTTGAAAAAATGAGAAATGAAACTGGAATTGGAAGCTTTTCCCTTTAAATGCATCCCACCCAAGTCCTCTGATGTGTCTTCTATGGATTACTGTGCATTTGGACTTTTAAAACAAGCTTTTTATAAGTGGCATCCCAAAACACTGGATGGACTCTGAAAGATTGTGAAGGAGGAGTGGAATAAAATCAATCTTGATGTTTTAAGAAAAGGATTTATCTTGGAAATCAAAATGTAGTATGATAGTTCAACAAAAAGGCTATCAGACTGAACATATTAGATTTTATTGGGTTGGAGGGAAAGTTCTGTCATATTTTAAAGAAAACATTTGAATTCATTTATAAAAATATGTGTTTAATATTAATCAATTATATATGCTCCATTATTTGTTACAACCTGTTGCCATCTTTCAGGTAACCTGTGAAATCCTGTTTTGTAGAAGTTCTCATCCTTGGAATTAAAATAGTCAGCAACTGCCTTAGAAACACTTTCAAAAGACTTGAATTTTTTTTCCTGTTAGATAATTTTGCAGAGACTTGAACAGGTAATAATCAGATGGTGCAATGTCAGGTGAATACTGTGGGTGACTAAGGACTTCCCATCCTAACGCATTCAGTTTTTGTTGTGTCACCAATGCAGTATGCGGGCGAGCGTTATCGTGGTGGAACACTATTCCTTTTCTGGACGCTAATACTGGCCTTTTTTCTTTGATAGCTGCATTCAAATGATCCAGCTGATTGCAGTACAGATCCGCGTTGATGGTTTTTCCCTGTTTCAGCAAGTCGTAGTACACTGGACCTTTCTTGTCCCACCACAAACAAAGCAGTACTTTTTGTTGATGGACACTTGGTTTTGGAACTGTTGCTGATGATGTTCCTGGTTTGCAGTAAGATTTTTTTCTCTTAATATTCTCGTAAAGAATCCACTTTTCATCTCCAGTAACCAGCTTGTCCAAAAAAGGCTCCACATTGTGTCTAATCAGATGTGATGAACACATTCTTACACCATCAGACAAATTCTTTTCCGTTAATTCATGTGGAACCCAAATACTTTGCTTTAACACAAACCCAAGAGATTTAATGTGATCTCGAACAGTTGTATGATGAATGCCAAACTCTTCTGCAATTTCTCGACTTGTTAAATGTGGATTATTTTCAAACATGGATCGCAAAACATAATTATTGATCTTGGATGGTCGTCCAGATCGATCACTTTCTTTGAGGCTCAGATTCCCGGAACGAAATTTGCTAAACTATCTTTGACAAGTACGAACATTTACAATATCTTTTCCAAATACCGCACACAAATTTTCACATGCAACCGATGCGTTGCTTCCTTTTTGGAACTCATATAAAATGCAGTGTCATAAATGCACTTTATCTACTGACATGTTTTTCACTTTAAATATCACAAGTAAATGATGAACGGTAAAAAAGGGCACCTTTTATATTATACAGCAGCTAAAAAAACAAAAAAAAAAAATCCGATTGAGTCACTAGACAGATTTTTTTTTTAATTTACAAGAAAAATCACCTGCCTATTTAAAATACGATAGAACTTTCCCTCCAACCCAATATATTAAGCCCAAATGGGCATTTTTTTTAACATTTTGTGTGTTACCTTTATTTTTTAAATATTTAGTTTTAAATATTAGTTTTAAATATTTTGTTTATTTATTTATTAAACAGCATATCGTTAGAATTTCCTATACACAGTCTCACATGCTGGAGATAAAAATATCCCCCCACACAGTATTGCCATTGCTTGCTTTGAAATCATTGCTTAATCAAAAACTCCTAAATCCTTTACAAAATATGAAATAGATAATAACACAAATTCCAAATTTGGGCTTCCAGATGCCCACATTCGAGTGGACACATACTGTATTTAAAATTTGACGGCTCTAGGTACCATTGTTTTATTACAATGAGAGAAACATACGTACATTTATGCAGATTCTTCATTATTCAATTTCTTTAAATATAATACAGGGCTCTAATATTTGGTGGCAACAATTTAAAAAGTGATTCACAGTGAATCAACTATTTATAGTGAATCAATGCAAAATGCCAAAATGAAATTAATAACCCTTCTGGGCTAATAAAATTCTATGGTTTCTTTATATATAAATCTTTGCAAAACCATTACAAAAATGTGTGAACACACTCTGTATGCAGAGCACTGAACCAATTTGTTACCTAAATAAAAAGTAAACTTAGCTACTAAGTACTGATAAATCACCTAAACAAATGTTATACTTCAGTTTTAACCACAAGTCTGCCAAACTGTAAATATTTTAATAAGAGACTTTGATGAATTAAGGAAAATGCCTGTAACCGAGCAATGGAACAAGATATTCAACATCTGAATTAAATGAAATCACATAATTTCTACACGGAAAAACTACTCCCATATTCTGATAAATTAAATGATGATATATACAATAAATTAAAACTGAACTAAAACATAAAAGATGATAATAAAAAGTATATTAGTCTATAAATCATAAAAATTATCAAGAATAAAATAATCGTAACAGTGTAAATAATACAGTGTTTTTTAGTTAAGTTTCTAACACTGTGAATGGAAAACTGAATAAAATATAAAATATTATTCTCCGACTTAATGATTACTAACCCTTTCTAACAATAAGTATATTACATCAACTTTAAAAAAGATAAAAAAAATACCTCTGTGACATGGCCAGTACTTTTCACAAAAGTTTCAAAATCTTTATTACTGACTTCATGTATATCTAAATAAAAGCCATCGACAGTAACCTTCCTTGGTGGTCCTTCACCATCGGAAACAAATACCGGCTTATCAGTGCCCATTTGAAAAACACCGCCTTTTATGAACACAGTATCTGAACTTTCAGAATCTGTCTCCTTTGAAAGCAAATTTTGATTAGATTCAAGATATTTATTTTCAGTACATGAACTAAATTCTGTACAAAACTTAGAGCTTTGTAATGAATCATCCATATTTAAAGTCTCCGAATTTCGTGAAACAGTGCCACATCCGCAGTCTGCCTTTTCAGAATGTGGGTCTTTTCCCTCATTTTCATTACCAGAAAACGCATTTTCTTTTGATAAATTTAAAGATAAACATAGCATAAGAACCAATAGCTTTAAAAATTCATCCATAATACACAGGATTTTTTTAAATCAGAATGTTCCTTTGAGAAAAATTATAATCCACTGCGTCCAGATACAGCAACATACATGATTTTTCTCATGCTGTAAACAAACAAATGCGGCCTACATGCCTATATTCCCAGGACAGCTGCGGATGCGGTTTTTAACCCATGTAATTGTTGAGTCATTTTATGCAGTTACATTCGCTCTATATCAGCGGTTCTCAACAGGGGCGGCTAACACCAACACGGAGTCGGTAGAGCCTAAAACCCATTGGGAATTGAAGAAATTGAACCAATCAGAATAAGCCACCGCCGGAGGCCGTTTTTTGCGGCCAATTTTTAATGCCAATAGTTAAAGGGTTTGTTGTGATTCATTTTCTGCTTACGCAACTTTCGGACATTTACTGTTCGTACCTTTTTCGTTTAGATTTGGGGCTTTCTTCCGCAAAGCACTCGGTAAATGTAAGCACCGCCAACATTGGCGATAACAGTTCAAACCTGGCAACCCAATAGATTCGTTTGTTCGAAGGTTGCAACCATTGCCCTTACGCTGATTTTTGTTCTATTACGACCTTCGCTGTTCGCATTTGCAGATTTAAACTTTTCTTCACATATTTCTCATTATTTTTTCGGATTTTTCACGTTATTTTTATGAATTTTTAACAATGAATAGATAGAAACATTTTTATATAATTAGTGAAGTTTTCGGAGACAGATGCTTGTTCGCGGAAATAAACAATGGTGAGAGGGAGTGAATGATAATCGAATATTTTGATTTTTTTGCGCAATACATTTATAAAATTAAAAAAAAAAAAGGTACAGCTTGAGTATAGGACCCCCATTGGCGATTTTCAGCTTGGCGCACTTTTTGGACAGTATTTTTCTGGTAACCCAGCGAATTCTAGAATACTCCATTTCGGCAACCCTGTCTTATTTTCACTAAATCTTGTAAGGAGCAAAATATTGATGAATTCAACAAATTTCTAGAAATTGCAAGGGGCATAAACTGGGCACCATGATTTTGTAAATTTACCATGATTTCATAAACTTTACTAAATTTCCAGCATTTCTTTACTTTATTTTTAATGTGAACATGTATTTTGAATTCCTGTTTTCAGTTTTACAACTCAAAACTTGCACTTTTAATATTACTGCTTAAAATATGCCTCCATTTACTCATGTAATTTCAAACTTTTCTTTCTTTTTAATTTAAACATGCATTCTTAACTCCCATTTTCATGTTTTTAATTTAAACATGTATTCTAAACTATTTTCAATTTTACTGCTTAAAATTTGTATTTTCAGTATGACTGATAAAAGTATGCCTCTACTTTAGAAAGTCCTCCACGAAGGCATCCCTCCCCTTAGGCAGATAGCCCTCGTGTGCTTTGCCATAATTGAATAACCTAACCTAACCCCATTATTACGCTTTATTGTAGTAGTATAACTTCACGTTGTATTTTAAACTATAGCTATTTTAAATTTATTTTCATTGTGTGAGCAGGAAATATAATTTAAGTAGTTTTACAAACATGATTACTTTTTTTAAATTTTGTTCTATTTTCATATAAAAATTAAAATTTATCAGAAAATTGCATTCTTAAATTAATATAATACATATAACTGCAATTAAATACTAGTGCTTTTAATTTTAATGTTAAATTTCATGTATGCTTTTGTTAAATATGCAGGTACATTTTCAAGAAAATCAATTTAAATGCTGTCGGCAAGATGGGCATAGAAAACTAAGCCCAATGCTGTGCCAACTCTTTTCAATTTGCCTAATCCTCCACAACTGTTGACCCCACAATGTCTAAAAGGCATTGGTTTACCAAAGCACCATTCAGTGACATCAAATTTTTGTAATGCATGTGTTTTTTATTTTTATGGTTTTCATAAAAAATATATATTTTTTTATTACACATAGACTAAATTTTTTTTATACAAGAATATAATAAAGCTTTATAAAAGAATCAAAATATTGAAATTAAGGCATTATGTGGTAAAGCTTTAATTACAGTGCCTAAGATTAAATTAAAAAATTAAAATTTTTAATAAGATATAATACAGTAGAAGTTCAGAAATTCACAATGCTTGGGACCAGAGGTTGTGCAGATTTTAGGATTTTATGGATTCCAGGACAGAAAAGCCAAATCATAATATTCAGATATAATGCAAAATAAAAAATTTAAAAAAATCTGAAAGGTTTCAGATTTTAGATTACGTCCAAAGGGGCGTTTATTTAACATTTTGTGTGTTACCTTTATTTGTTAAATACCATGTTCTTCGCACTTAAACCATAAAATTCAGTTCAACAGCAATATCGCAAAATAATTTTAAATTCTGCATATCTTTAGAAATTTCGGTACACACTCTCACGCGCTGGAGATAAAAATGTTTTTCTGTACAACGTTGGTATTGCTGGCTTTGAAATCTTGCTCGCTTTGAAATCATTTAGTTTGTTAATCAGAAATTCGTTGAAATGTTACAAAACATAAAATCGATAATAAAGCAAATTTCAAATTCAAAATTAGGGCTTCCAGATGCCCATATTCGCAGTAGGATTACGTCATTCAAAATTCGATGGCTCTAGGTTTTATCACAATGCGAGAAACATGCATACATTTATACAGATTTTTCATTTTTTAAAATTTAATGCAGAGCGATAACATTGACAACAATTTGAAAAGTGATACGCCGTTTTTGTGTTTCCGACGCAAAATCGCAAAACGAAAGTAATAGTTTTTCGGGACTAAATCCCTTTGGACTAATAAGGCATAATCTCCGTTAATGTATGCATATTTCTCGCACTGCGAAAATACAACGGTACACAGACCCATCAAATTTTGAATAACATAATCTTCCACCCGAACACGAGTACCAGGAACCTTGAATTTTGAATTTCAGGCAACACTGTACAAAAACATTAAGGGATACTAATAAAGCATAAAATGTTTCATTTTTTTTTACTTGTTTCAAACATTTTTCTGATAGAGGTTTGTTTTAAAACTTTAGGTGCTCCAGAGTAAGTTTTTTTTTTTTTTTTGTAAATTCTACAGGGACATAATCTCTTGCTCTGTGACACAGTTTTGTTGTCCTAAATAATTTAGGTATTTTTCACAATGTTCCAAACCCTCATTAAAAGATATTTTCTCACTCCTATCAAATTATCTGCGTCGGTGTCGGAATCCTTTTCTTGCTGTGGCGACTTCAAAACAGAGCCAATGATTTCATCATCGGTTATCTGATATGCCAGTGTTGGCTCATCTGAACACATCATCCATTCTAAAAACCTCTTCTGGGCTAAGATTTTTTTCTGCCACTAGCACAGAATTATTATTATTCGGTAATTATGTCATCATTATTGGATAAATATTTTTTCTTCGGTATTTCATTCTCCATTCTGTGGCTTCTGGAACCTATAAATTCAATGCTTATATTTTGAGAGGCAGTGTGGATTTCAGGAGTTGGCAGATTTTTGGTATTTGACTGTAATCCATAATGTTGCCTTAAATTTTGCTCTTATTATATGTATAATTACATATGTACTTTTTATTATAATCATATATTTAAAATTAGGCATAAAACCTCAATTTGATGAAGTTGTAGCTTTTCGAGGACAGTCATGCATGGGTCTGTTTTCTTCAAATTTGCTCCTGAAAGGGAGAAACCTGTATCTGGTTGCCTTCAAAGTCGAAAGAGTTTAAATCAAAAATCTGGATTAAACTAAAATTGCTTTTTTGCTTAATTTTAAATTCTAGATAAATAGAGAGGAATATGCATGGAGTAAGTAAAAGAAATAATACTGAAATTAATAACTTTAATTTTGAATAATACATTGATTTGAATGTATATTTTAATGTCTTGTCTGAATGTTGTTATGTTTTCTTTAAAGATTTACAAAACTTATTAGGATTATTTATATAATTTATTATTAAAATTACAGTAAGTATATTTTATTTATGAGCATTTTCAGGGTGGCTTGCTGTACAGTTTACCCTTATCAACTGAAGTGATTTCTATTGCTGAACCATCTGTTGTAAGTTTTCATTTGAACAGTTATTAAATATTTACTACTATAAACTTTTTCAAAGTATTAACATTGTTTCTGTAATTTAAAAATATGATAACGTAATATGTTCTTAAGTTTAAGAAGTATGAATGCTATGAACAGTCCAATGTATTTTTCCTTTTGTTAAGGTGAAAATTACTTTTGAAATGGTAATGATTATTTTTATCCAACCAGAGTTTCTAAATTTCTTTCACATATTTCATATATTATAATTTCTTTTAGGTTCATTTGCAACAACCTTCAGCTTCATATTTTGGAGAAATAAATTTTGTTGCTGAAGTATCTGATGTAAATTGCCATTTTGCACTTCTAAAAAAGTTTAATAGTTTTTTAACATCTGTTCGTAAACTGTACTATGTTTTTACTGTTATCAAAAGTTTAGGTGGGCTTAAATGTCCTTCTCCTGAAATTTTTAAGTTGTGCTTCTGTGTGAAAAAATAACTCAAAATTTTCGAGATGAGCTAGTATGTGGAAATGTAACTATGGATGAGAAATTTATTAATATGATTTGTAAGAAAGCAGGTGAAGTAAATATTCCCTCCTGTTGCAATATCAAAACGAAGATAATAAAATATTATTTGACTGCCCGTGGAATTGGTCTCAAGAAATAAAAAGCAGCATGGGCAAAGTTTTGCATCTCCTGCTTTTAAAAGCAAGAAAGTAAATTAGAATCTAATCAAGAGTTTTAAGAAGTTTTTACTGTTCAGTTCTGTCAGTAAATAAGTAGAATAGTTGTCACTGAAAAATTGTTGCTTGTCTCTTTGAATAATAGTTAGGTCTACCAACAGCTGAATGGTTAAAGTTACTGGATGCTGGGAGTTACATCTTCTGTTCTATTTCCGAACAGGCTGGCTGCATGGTTGGTTTTTTAGTGGCTTTTTTTCGTGTGTAATGTGAATACAAGACAGTTCTCCTTAGAAAGTCCTCCACAGTAGATCTCATAGTCAGCTAAATCAAATTTACTTTTGTGTGACCTTAAATCTGAGGCACCAATAGTAAATCTGTTTTGGCATATTATTAGGAATTTTGAATGAAAAATATATTGCTACTGTAGAAGAATGATCAACTGATGTTTACCTTATTAATTAATGTCTTATAGTATTGTAATGGCTTGCAGGATTTTTCATAATGTGATGGTGCATATGTTTTATTGGTACTTACGTACTATGACGACTACCTTGGCGACATTTGGAGATAAAAATCTTCATTGGCATTTTTTAGTTCATGTTTATAAATTAAATAAAAGAACTTCATCAAAGCAAATTAATTTAAATTCTTTTAAAAATGAAAGCCCCAATTATAATAGAACAAAAACTTAAAATACTAAAATCCCGAATATATATTTATAATATATCAATTAGATATATGTAAATGAAATAAATCTGTTAGGTTAGCTCCTTTAATGGAAAAAGAACTAAAATAAAATGATATGCCCTGAAAACAAGAATACTATCTGAATAGTGTTGGCTAAGATTTATTCAAATGGCTTTTTTCATTTAATATGACATCTCCACATATAAATGAGAATTCACTAAAGTAAAACTAATATAATATCATCCTATAGAAAGTTGTTTGACGTATAATGGAAAAAATTCAATTACTGCAGTATGTTTTAATAAAATTTGAATATAGTAGAATGAACTGCACTACATTAGAAAAAAAGTGTGACAATTTTTCTATTTTTTGCTTTAATTTCTATATATGTTTTTTGCATATGTTTGTTACTAGAGGACTTACTTTATAGATTTGAAGCTAAATATAATATTTTTATGTTTTTACTTATGCAAATTAATTAATAAAAAGAACTGTAATTTAAGTATTATCTTTGCTATGATATAGATTGAATCTTATTATATTATGGAATTAGCATTTAAATATTCAGACACGTATAGTATTAAGAGCATGTGCATGCAAGTTCTTATAAATTTACAGTATTTTTTCTAAGTATAATAAAAAGTAACCATCAACAGCAAATAAACATATTAGTAAAAGGTATCTATAAATTCTGTATGAAAAGGTATTATTTTTATTTTTATTTTTATTTATTTGTGTGTGTATTTTTTTAAATACTGTTTTTAGCTAAATAAAGAAGAAAAAAATGTTTTTTAAATGGAATTTTTACTCTACTAAATCTATATAAAAACTGTTTTTTTAAATATAGAATCCCACAGTCATCTGAGCATTGAAGTAGTTTTCATAGCGTTCTGCACTTCATCCTAAAAACATTATAATTTAAAGGTGCATATTCTGAATCAGTATTTAAAATCATAAAGTATTTAGCAGCCTTTTCTGGAAACACATACAAAATAACATTTTTAACAACTTTGCTACAATAATAGATGTTTGATTCCATGTGAGCAAACTTCAAATAACATATTAAAAATAAAAAAACAGAATAGTTTAAAAATAAAGCAAAAGTCTCTAGATAGTAAAGGTAGTTTTGTAAGCTTAATTAGATTAAAGGTTAAAAAAAAAAAAAAAAGAATCATGCAGACAAACTATTAAATTTTTCAGAGGTTTAAAATGCAAACTGGCTATATATATTAAATCATCAGCATGCACTTATGTATTTACCATATAAAATTTGTTTACAGTTTTAGAAAAGGATCTGTTGATTCAGGAAAGCTTTAGAAATTTAAAAATTACTGAAGCTGTATTCATACCAATTTGTATCCACAACTTTAATATCCTCTAAATATTTTAATGTAGAATGTAAATAAAAGTAATATGCTTAACTCCATCAGTACTGAAATATCATTGCTGAGAAATTAAGAATTATCATACAAATACAGTACTAAGAGACTTATAATTTTTATATAAGACATGAAATTACATTGAATTTAAAAAAAAATAGTTAAATAAATATGAAAATTTGATTTCAAAACTAGTATAACCTCATTCAAAATTAAGAATACAGTTGAAAATCTTTTGTCAAAAAATAATTTTGAGATGCCTAACATTATGCATATATTTAAAAGTAAATATTGAAAATTCAATAAAGGAATTCAAAAAGTATTTTTAACTAAAAATACAAATTTGAAATATCGTATGTGAAAACGTTTCAGAAACTTTTAAACTAACTTGAATCATATGAGAAATTTGGCAATTTAAAAAAAAATACGAGAAAGAATCTGAATTGCAGACAAAAGAAGGGGGGAAAGCCACACATCTTTATATGAGTGCAAAAAAAGCTGAAGTTCAAATAGTCTAGAATGTTAAATAATAAAGTTTTAGCGAACAGCGCTAAAGAGCCAAAATTGCCGCTGAAAACCTAAACTGCAACCCTAAAGCTAAACTACAAAATGGCTGACGAGTAAGCCTGTATCTCTAGTACGCACTTGTCCATTCCCAAAAGTACATTGTGTATTGCCGGGTCTTGTTAACTAGTAAGCTGCATCCCAGTTTTTAATCGAAGAGGACCCTGCGTATGTTCCTAGGGTCTCCAACTTTTATTCCTCTACTATCAAGTTCTCGAGAGAATTTCGGCGCCATGTATTTTGAGTGCCTCCTTGCTTCATGCATGAAGAAGGCATGGATGATTGTGAATTGATAATATCTTCACATTATAAGCTTACAAACATCCATGCATGTAGTAGCATATATTGTGAAGACATTATAAGTTTACAAATATCTAGGCCTTCTCCGGGATTTGAACCCAGATTCTTCACTACGGTATTCAGCGTCATTAACCATTATTCTGTCTAAGCAGCCCTATACATACCAATAGCATAGAAACACCAAATCCATACATAACCAAGTTTTATTCCTTAAAATACACTATATGTCGAAATAAGGATCGGTTTTCCTTTTCACATACACCCCGCTCGCACTTACCAGAACTAGGCCTGAATATGGGATAGATTCTGCTATAAAGATGCAAATATCGATGGTTCAGAAAATTAGACTCCGATAGAGATTCATAAGAAGATAACAAATACGTTGCTGACCATTAAAAGTGCTACTCCAAGAAGAAAAGAAAATAGAATTTTATTTATTGTAGATTTGAAATATGAGGAGAGGAAAATATGCTTAAATTAACAAGTGATTTTGAGGTTCATTACATGTGAAATTCAGTACATAAAGCTGACACCTCTGGTAGCAATGCCTGTAATCCGGCTAGCCATCTAATCCAGGTAAGCTCAGATAACAGATACAGGTACTTCATCCCATGCTGTTTCAACTATATTTTCTGTTAAGTGATGGCATGCTAGTCTCCAGGCAACCTATGATGAGATGTTCTCAATGCGTGAGAGTACGTGCTGGCTAGGACAAAATTTGATCATATTCTATATTGAGGATCACACGCAACATAAGGTTGTGCACCATCTTGTTGAAAGATGGCATCACGCACGCCTTGAAGACAGGGCACAGCTTTGGGCCTACTTAACACATCACGAAAGTCATGACGTTTGCCCACAGTACTGACTATGGGAACAAGAGTTGACTGGGATGTGGGCGGAATGGCACCTCATGGCACTTGCCAAGTGCTGGGCGCGTGTGACTTTCACGAACACAAGCTGGTAACGTTTGTTTTCCTCTGTGCCTCCACAAACAGATACATTCGTCATCATTCTGTAAGCAGAGTAGGTTTCATCTGAATTGCAACATGGTGCCACTCCTGTGCCCAGTGTCATCGTTCATTTCAATGACATCACTGGATGACATCCACTGTAGGTGCGCCTGCCTCTGCTGTACGTCATGGAAAGCAGCAAGAGTGGTCACCCTGCTGATAGCATATCGGCTGCAGATGTCGTCACACTGCCTGCAATGCCCTCTGGATTTAAAGCACCAGGGCAGCTGAGATCTTGCACAACACTCATGGCTCTCTTGGACCCACTGATTCTATACTCGCCTGACAGTCATGGGATCCCAACCAACACAGGCAGCAATGTCGCGGAACAATGAACCGTAGTCCCAACAGTCCATGATCCTGCCATGGTCAAATTCCAACAGATACTAGTAAAAGTTTCTGCTTTTTATAGGGGGCATAACACAATCTTTATTCAAACACTGATGCTTAAATGCGATTTCTCAATGAAAACCCTGCTGTTCAATTTTTCCATTCACACACTATGCAGATGGCATTACTCATACATGCTTTGCACCCATGCACTGGAATGCTGATCGTTTGTATATCCAACATGCAGTACCTCGGGTTCATGCAAATCTGACGTTTTAATTGAGTTGAAATGGTTCCTCGGGTTGAAATTTAATGTATAATGCACAGGTTGTCCTGTCAAGACCTTTACTTGTCTGAAGTACATAAAAAGTGACCAAAGATCCATACCTCTTATCATTACAGTTTTGGAGAAAAATTATGATGTCATATTTAGATTGCAGAAAATAAGCTTATGCGGGTATTGAGTATTATGAGGTATTTAATATACTAGTTTACTTCTTTTGTGACATAACCTCAGCAGTATTATGGTTCCAGCACAATACAGCATTGGCACATTTCATATCTCCCATATGTGATTGGTTAAATAAGGATCATTCAAGTCACTAGATTAAAAATGGGATCCAATTAGGTGGTTATCATGATCACTATATCTGACATCTTCGGATTTCTTTCGAGTGGGCTCGCTTAAAGAACTGATCAACTGCAATCAACTTGTAGAAAGACGCTGAACTGTTCGTATTCTTGAGACATTCCTTTTTGTGGACATTAAGCAACTGAACTGTGTTTAACCAGCCACATCGTGCATATTGAGGCACTTGCAAGCACACCTTGATATGTATGGTCAATTTTGAGCATCTTCTCACATAAATGTTAATATCATATGCATGCACTAATATTCAAGTTTCCAATGAAGTTCATACTCTGAAACCTGGATGTTATGTTCTACATTTTCTTTCACACTTTTCTAAAAAACTACAGGTAACAATATAGTTCTTGGATGATATGTATTCTAAGCGAGGAAACTTACTCTGCAGAGTTTTGGCAATATTAATGGGCCACCCTGTATATCTTAAGTCATAATTCTGAGATATGAGCAACAGGGACAAATTTTGCTGATCAGTCAATGAGAAAGGGAGATGTACGTCTTCCCCTCCTGCAGTGTACATTTGCATACTGACTAAAACCTAATGACAGTGGCCACAGAAGCATGTGTTTATTGGTGTGGTTATTATTGGGATGATTAAATTACCCAGAAATTCACAGGAGTTCAAATACTTAACATTTAAGGATTCAACAAAGGATATTAGGCAAAATACCTAATAATACAAAGGAAGCTTAAGGAATGAATGAAATGCAGAAATCATTATTTGATTCAGAAGTCCTCATTAGGTAACAGTTTTAATGACATTCGTTTAATGCATTATTAAATTGTAAAAAAATGCATTCAAATTTATCAGATTACAACACAAAATGTTTTAAAACATTAAACCTGTACTCGGAAAATTTCAGTGATCAAACCACTAGTTGTACATAATAAAGAACACCATTATGCACAAGTGCCTTACATCTAGCAGGCAGATATATGATTTGGTTCTCATAATTGAAGGTCCAAGGAGAGATTTATTTGCAAAAATTGTAATCTTCTTTTGAGAAGTGATGAAACTATTTCTTCATCATGACATAGAAAACATTTTATCACCTAATGATCTGCATAGTTAAGTTCGCAAAGTGCATTCGTATTCATGAAATATGATCACGTGGTCAAACATTAAATTCATTTATGATTTCCTGCAGACATTTTTTTAAATATTGACTTTAAATATCTACTTCATATTACCAAGTTTTTTAACACAAGGCAGAGTTTTTTGGAACAGTTAGTTAGGGAGGATTCTGTAAATTTAAAAATCTAAATTTTTATATGGCTCCCATAAAGCAACATTTCTAATTACATAATGAAACATTTATTACACTTCTTTGCATTAAATACAAATGATTCCACTTTGTGCACAAAATTTGCAGGGATAGATTAAAACATTTTCAGATTTAACTTTGATGATAAATATTTTTTACCTACGTCAAAGCCCATTATTGCCCAAATCAGCAGCTTTTGTTTGTATGTGCTATCTAAATATATTCTCAGGTGCTTAAGAGCTGGCAAGGGACAATAATGAAAGTCAGTAAATTTATTTATTAAAAATTTCTGCAGATGAAAACATATATTTTGGATCAAAATATAAGGAAATAAACCTATTGACAATTCTTGAATACACAGAATATATAACTCATTCTATAAATTAGAATAGATATTTTGATTTCATAAGATTTCACCTTGCAAATACACAATGATACATTCATGAAAATTTGCTTATGCATTCAATGGCCCTTATTGAAAATAAATCCTCCTATTTATAAGAAGGCCTGAAACTCATATCTTTACATTTAAAATAATTAATATTTATCATTAAGTTTATAAAAATTAAGATTTGAATTTAGAAATCACTACTGCAACTATGAACTGGCAGAATTATATCTAATGCAAAGTAGCCAATGCCAAAAATAGGACTGGCAGAATTATAATATCTAATGCAAAGTAGCTAATGCCAAAAATCTAATGCAAAGTAGAAGCTTCATGTATCAACTGAAGCAAAATACCTTTGGGAGTTTTGCTAAACTATCGCTAATAAATCTATATTTATATTATTTTAAGCATATTAATTCAGTGGCTTAGTAATAGACTTTTTAAAAATTTATAATAAGTTTGGGAGGAAAGGTTGAAAATAAAATCATGCACCCTCCTCTTCCCAGTATGTTACATGCAATTATTACTTTTTTTTTAACTGAAAGCTATAATAATAGAACAAAAATTTGATAACAGCATAAAGTGCAATAACAAAATAACAGTTCATTAATTAATAGAAATTAAGATTATTATTTTAAAAACACAGACAGCAATAATAAATGATTCTGTATTTCCAGATTAAGTAAATTTAACATATTTGCAGGCATCTGAACTTTCGTGGACTGTATTAAAAACAAATAGCCATGATATTACAATAG
Organism: Stegodyphus mimosarum; assembly: GCA_000611955.2. NCBI lineage: Eukaryota > Metazoa > Arthropoda > Arachnida > Araneae > Eresidae > Stegodyphus > Stegodyphus mimosarum. The sequence goes on along the minus strand of KK113332.1, from coordinate 6,191 downwards.
CACAAATTAGAGAGGTATTAAACGCTAGTGTGACAGTAACAGATTTTTTAAAATAATAATAGTGAAAAACATAAGCAGGTTTCTTCCACCTTGTGCATATATATCAAATGAACCTTTGCATATGGACAAGAGGAAAATGCCACTATATGATTATTTCAAGAAAAATACCTTTATTTCTACTTACAAAAAGTTATTTCGATAACACATAGGGGTGATTTGGTGGACAAATTGTGCACAAAGTTGTACACAAATATTTAAAAAGTTAAAATTAGCAAATGTTTTATACAAATACAAAATAGAAAACTTAAGTTCATGTTTACCTGCATCTATATGAAACATTTACCTAAAACCAAAATAAAATGGGCCGCATAACATTCAAAAATTATTTATTACTGTAAACTTGTAACAAACTTATTTACTAACAAAGAATAACTATAGGTGTTTACCGCTATATATAAATCAACTACATTATAATCACCAATTTTCATTAAAAAAATTAAATGCCATATTTTTCAGTTACATGCACTTTACTGGATAATATCTACATGCACACTTCATAATGCATTAACTGACAGCATCTCAACATTGAGTACATCATGCTTTGTCCCTGTACATGCAATGGCATACGCCACCTTGAATGTGTATGTATTACGATAAACCCTCCTTAAAATGAACTTTCTTAAGGTAAATGCTCAGTTAATAAGAACAAAATTTTGCTTTCATCAGCGATGTATATGAACATAGAGGAAGTTTTATGCGTTAACGTGAATTTCTGCTAGCACGAATTATGAACTGTTTTTAAACCATTGTGTCACTACATTTTATCATTTAGCATGAACTTTCAAAGTTTTTCATATTTTTCTCCTGTAGTTTCTCTGCTAGGGCTATATTCAAAAATGATCCATCCCATTTAATTGAAAACTTCCCATGACAGTGGGTAGATGTGCAGCCAATAACATACATGATCTGAACTTAAAACCAATGTAAAGGTTCACTTTCCTCAAACGCAACAAGTCATCTTTAGCCTTTGGATCAAGGCATTACTGCAGTCATGAAAAGGACTTATTGCAAGTGGCTTGTGGCAGCTGAAATTAGTGCTGTTGAAAAGGACATGGCAACACCCACTTGGAGTGTGTTTGATGCAATAAAAGCTACTGTCACATTTCTGAAAGTCCATGTCATGACAACACATACAGAGATGTTTTAGCAGAGCTTGGAGACAAAAACAATGATAATTCTGTTGACGAGTTAGATTGTGACGACGATATTACTTCACCTGATGAATGGAACAGTCTATAAGTTGTTACAAACCTTGGCGTTAGTTTTGAGGAGTTTGTTAGTACAGATGATGTTGTTGCCGTGTGTGTCCAGTGGAATCTGATGCACACGCAGTTGTGTCTGAGGTGTATGAAATGTCATCAGAAGAAAGTAGGGAGGACAATATCATTCTGCCCATCCACCAGGAAACGTTACAGGCTTTGGACACCGTAGAATGTTTTCCTTCACCTCCTAAACTGACCGCTATTTTACGAAAGCCATAAGTAGAGTTCACCCTAAAGTTATCAGGCATTTATGTTCCTGTCTGCAAAAGCACAATATACATGAATTTCTCACCAAAAAATGAGTTAGTAATGCATTTTTCAACTTAGCATACAGTAATTAATGTGGTATTGTAGTGTTTTTTATGACAACAAGAATATACTATCTGTGTAGAAAAAATTATTCCAAAAGCAATATTTGAGTCTCCAATTAATATAAATTTTTTTTAACATGAACTCTTGATTTTTCATGCCCTTGAGATTCGTGTTAATGGGGGTTTTCTGTAATAGATAATTAAATTTTAACTGTAATAATTTTTTAATGGGTGAAAAATTCATAATAACCAAAGAGTACAATTCATCTCGGGGTCCATATGCATGCGATTTTCTACAAATACCGTTTTATAGGATATGAAAGATTGCAGATATTACAGATTTTACTAATACTAGATATCAAAACTAAAGATATAATATCTAAATGAATCTTTAATTACAGATATAAAGATTAATACATTAATAAGTGAGCAATGACGATATGGCTACCTTATATTATATTAAACACGATAAAAATAAACAAGAACTGCAACATTTCATTGCTAAAAAACCAGACTCATGAACTATTCACAAGGATGAAAACAACATCATACATCCTTTTAAATAGGTGCTCAGAACACATGAGCACACCATAATGTAGCTGTAAAATTATTGCAGTAAGATAAAAAGAGTGTAAATGTTCGTGCACCTACAATTTAGAAAATTTAACAATTTTAGTTACATGACAGTAAATGATGAAAAAGATTAGTATCCACACATATGTTTTGCATTTATGGCATATGTAAAATTTTCTTATTATTAATACTTTTTATTTGCAACATTATGTAATTTGTCTGCTAAAAATTTTCAAACTAGTATAAATCTCAAAAACTTTCAGTGTATATTTATTTAAAAAATATTTGTATATATGCTGATCCATGTAGTTTCAAATCATGTCTGAAAGAGTTAACCACATTATCTAACAACAAACCTTACCAGGATTTTAAGTTTATTTGTAAAAATACATAGTATGTACAAAATGATACAACAGATCTAGATGTTGAGCAAAGAACAGATGAATGCATTCTTGCCATCATATACAACAATTTTAATCAGCAGTTGACTCATTTTCCTCTGGAAAACAGAATATTTGAAATAAAAAAGTGAAAAACAGAATGTACAATTACATAAACAATACAATAATTTCATATACTTGAATATTAGAGCAACATAACCTTACCAAATTAATTCTAGATGAAATCATCCATCACCATTCCTATGATACAAAAGAGATATGAATATAGGAAAGAAGAAAGAAGTGAAATAAACAACAGCCAATAGAAAGATGTAAGCATAAGCACTTACACTATTTTTAAGAGCTGAAATTTAAATGATAGAATCATGAGACAATAAAAAGGAAAAAGTCAGTAAAGAAGAAATAAATTCAAGATTAGAGATTTAGGCCAAACTTTAATGGGGAGCATAGTGACATATTTTAAGTTGGATAAAACTGGTCCATATACATAAGAAATGAAAATTTTGCCATAATATACTTCAAACCTAAAAGTGTTGTTCATTACGGTGCATTTCAATTTTGAGAGCTAGACCTCCTTTAAAAGCTGCAGCTGAACAGATTAATCACATTACTAATATGCTTTTGCAATCTGATTTAAAATGAGTTTGGAATTTTAAGTTTAAAATTTTGCTGCTTTAATTTAATTATTAATGTGCAAGGCCAATGGTTGTTAGAGTTATTTTAATTCTTTTCTATAATAGTATTCCATACATACTAACATTACACGATAAACTTCAATTAAATTGTAATAGCACTGATGCACAAATTGTAATAGCACAAAAACATACTTTTAAAGTAAGATATTGATTGGTAGAATGCACATGGGTTAATGAAAGCTATGTAACCCCGATGCACATTTTAAGAGAATTTTAAATGTCTTAAAATTATTATTTCCATTACAAAAGAGAAATTCAGATGATGAATAGGTTAACTTTTGTACTGCTATTTTCCTTTTAAACTTTTCTTTTTATGATTAATATGCAATTTGATATTTTGACAGCTTGTATTTATAAATGATACAGAAAATACAACCACATTTTTTCTTATTGGGTAATATAATTAAAGAGCTTTTTTCTTTTCTTTCTCCCCCCGTGATAACTTTATTAGTAGGTGCTTTGTTATATTTAATGTGTTACATGAGAACAGTTGGAGGTGAAATTTAAGATATTTTAATTTGGCTATAACTAAATTAGTCAATGAAAACTTCCAACTGAATAACAACTAAGAATTATTAATCTGCACAATTGTTTAAATATATCTTTTATTATATAATAACATACTTGCTGTCTAAAACATGCCTTTCTACAACAATTTTTTTATCATTCTAAATAAACATATATACCATGTGATCTAAAAGATATAGAATAAGTAAAAATTCAATATGAGAAAAATATACAGAGTAGCACAATACTGGTTTTTCAGATATGCAGAGAAAGGCGTAAGATTTTTTTTTTTTTTTAAATATCAAATTTTATAGCCAGAATAGTTATATTTTTATTTGATGTCACAGACATTTCTTTCAAAATGATCATTAACATATGGTGGTCTGATGTTAATGGCATGTTGAAAGAAATTATAGCTGAGTCCTCTTTAATACCTAGCAAAGTATCATGACATACATGACAGCCATTCTTATGAATGACGGCCATTGCACTGAGCATTTATATTCCAAACTGCATTGTTAATTGTGACATTGCATATGTGACACTGCATGAGCTTCTGATAAATTGAAACAATGGCTGTCATTGAAAAATGTAGCTATTCTGGCTATTTTAATTTTTCATGATTGAAAAAATATCACATATTTCTATACATTTTTGTGAAAACTATATTGCACTACTGCTACATGTTTCTCATTATTGAATTTTTACTCTTTTCATTACTTTTGGGCCACTATACTTGATGTCTCTCCAATACAATTTTGATTTATATACAGTTTACACTAAAACTGACATAAAAATGCATAAAATAAAAAATAATAGGCATATAGAGTAATCATCTACACAAATCCAACCAAATCAAACTAGAAGAAAAAGAATTCCATTTAGAATTTTTGTTTAATCAATTCGTAAACTTAATAGAAAATTCTACCAACGTAAAAAGTTTTGATTTATAGTATGTTATAAAGGAGTTACACTGTTCATGTAATTTTTTTTTCTCTTATTACTACTTTGAATTCTTGTAATCACAAGAAAATAAAAATCAAGCACATATTACTCACAACAACATAATTTATATTGCTATCATATAAAATGAAATATATTATTGACAAAATAATAAATTTAGATATTTCCCTCTTTCTAATACAAAGATTGTTTTTTACAAGATATGCTACCATCAATTAAAAAAAAATTACAAGCGCAACTACCTCATTTCCAATATATGCTGCATAATAACTACATAAGCAAAGGTGAAACATGGCATTTATAGAACAATGCAGAAATATATAAAGCAAGAAAGAATTACAATATTTGAAATATATCTGGATCCTGAACAACGCTCTATTTGTAATTAAAAAGTTTAAAAAAATTTCAGTTTTTAAAAACATTTAACTTAATTTTTTTTAATATAAGTAGGAGAAGCTGGAAGATTACAAAGATTTTCATGAGATTTAAAAAATTTTTTTAAAAGAAACACATTTTAGAAAACTGTGGAAATTTTCCACCTGTGAGTATGTAAGAGAAGGGGGATATTATGAAAGCTATGAATAAGAAGCTAAAAACCAATTGATGTAAAATTTAAAAAACAGAAAACAAAGTATCTGAGGTGAGGGAGATTTATGTTTTTTAGACTTCTTAGACATCTATTCATAATTATTACAGGTATTTGTTATGAATTACTATATTATTATTATTGTAGGTGCCCTCTGTATAACGTTGAGATGTTTCTCTTCCATTTACATATAAATTAGTTGTTTAATCAATGCAAAAATAAAAAAGAAAGTACAAAAAATAATTTCAAATTACTGTGCAATTGCAGTAGACTATAACATAATATATTAGCACACTTAATTTTTTTGTCTAAATTAGTCAGCCTGGTCTGGTTTACGTTTTTACAGTGGGTGATAAAGATTTTTGTCTGATGATGAAGATCAAGGAAGATCGAAACACACTCACATCAGGGTTGCCACTCATACAAGAGAATGAAATTTGCTGACTTTTCCAGGTATTTTTTAAGAAAATTCCAGTCTATCTGCGTAATGCACTTTGGCTGTGCTAAGAGATAAATTAGTTATGGTACCACTCGAAAACATAAAAATTTGCCAATTACATATGACATATATATATAATCCCCAAAGCATTACTATTATAACTATAATATGAGCTGTTTTCTCTACTGAAGATTGAGATTAGAATCTGCCAATGTGGATTAAAAAAATGCCTTTTTTTTTGCAGACATTTTGCAGCTAAACAAAAGAAATTTATTTAATGACATTTTTAAATAAATTGAGGTACTTTATATTTATTTAGCAGCATACATATGCAAAAAATATGTGCATTAAATTTTGTGATTATGCCAGAGAAAATTTCCTGAAATTTGAAAGT
>KK113331.1:73656-95098 GCA_000611955.2 Stegodyphus mimosarum | reverse complement strand
CGACAATCCACGCTCGCTGAGTAATTCCCTTGCTGCTGAAGCGAACGCGAAAAAAATAATCTGGCGCCCGCAAAGAAAAGAGTGGGAGAAACAAGTTCAGCGCATTGGATTGGCTGGTTAAGCGGCGAGCTGGGAGAAACCGCAGGTTACTGGATTCAAAGTAGTCGGTAGTTGGCGGTAAAACACGATGCAATTGGCAAAAATCGCTGAATTGGCGAAAATTTCTAAAATTTCGACAAAAATCACTAAAAGACTTGAAAAAGGAAAAAAATCGTAAAAAATGGATTACGATCGTAAAATCGTAAAGACGAACGCATTTTCGTAAAAATTACGAAAAATTCGTAAAAGTTGGCAGGTATGGAGATGTGAAAAATAAATCTGCTTCCTTTACCATTTGTTGAGGCAGAAACCAACTTTTAGCTTGCCTTACAGAAATATGGGCTGACGTTTCTCGATCTAATGTCTCAAACAATTTGTCTGATATTATTAACTGCTTCAAAGTTTCATAATCAGACACTTTCCTCAATTTTAAGTAATATAACAAAATTTGTTGTTAATTGCAACACGAATTGTACATGAGACTCATTTAGGAATTCAGCTTTTTTAAAATTCTCTAAAGCAATTTGTGGTGTAGGCTCGAATTCTTTTAGAACAATAGCCTTTATTTTTTCATAGTCACTTATGTCCTCATCTCTTACATACACGATAATATTCAAAGCCCGTTCCCCTAACAAATTTAACAATATTTCCACTTTAGATTTCTCAGGCACATTTTTTGTTGGGAAAGCTCTTTCTAAAGAAGAGAAAAAATAACTCCAGTTTTCAAGTTTTCTTGGAACCTTCAACGTTAGAGTTCTTAACTTTTAATAATAGAAGGTCTAAGGAATCGGAATTTTCTCCTTTTGTTTGGTTTTGATCTTCGCTTTCAGCTCGTAATCGAGCAATTTCCAGTTCTGTTTTACATCTCTCCAATTTAATTTGTTCTAATTGTAATACTTTAGTTTCTTCAGATTTACGATGCTCCACTATGGGATTACCCACCTCTATGACCAAATCTGAATCAGATTTAAAAGCTTCACTACTTTTAATCGCCAGATTTAAATCTGCAACAGTTATCTTTTCACTCAATTCTATATTTAGTCTAAAGCTAGTAGCTTTAAATCTTAATTGAGTGCACCTTTCATCAACATTATACTCTTAATAAAATAACACAAGATAATAAAGTAATTGTTCTCAAAGTACACTTAACACAGTACATAAATACTATAAATATTTTCTCAAAACTTTTATACAGTATCTCAATAATAAAATGGCACTTTAAATCAAAACTGCTGACTTACTAGTTTTCTCTCTCTCTCTCTCACACACACACACAAGCGGACTGTAATATTTTACACTTTTATTCTTAGTAATTTTACACAGTTCATGGCCATTCGAAGCCATGAATTATCTCAGAGACTCTTAACTCACATTCTCACGTAACAAAACGTCAAGAGCATAAGACGCGCAAGCACTGAAATGCGCGCGCAGACTAAACAATACTACTACTATTGACTGATTAAACACTGCCTGAATCTTTATACAAAACTCCACAGCAAATTAAGGCAACTCAAATCAAATGAAATATAATAAGAAAAATTTAATAACATCAATAAAATGTAATTAAAAATATGATTTAAATGGAAAAAAATTTAACAAAATATTTACTCTAAAAAGCACTAGAGGTGAAGGAATGGATTTTGCCTAAATTAGGTTTCACTAATTCAGTACATTTCATTTATTGTTGGGAAATATTTTCCTTAGTAAAAGCTAAACATTAGTAAAGCTTAGTAAAAACTGGGAGATTTGGTGATCTACCATATGAGATGAAAAACCGGGAGAAGGGAGCTGTGTAAGAGGAAGCTCACTGTCTACATAACATTTTGCAAAAACATCCCAAGAGGTAAGCACTCAGGGCATTTATAATACAGTGTTGTGTTCCCACTATCAGCAGAATACATGGAATTTATAATTGTTTTTTACAAAAAAATAAATATTAATATTTCTACATAGTTTTAATTTTGAAATTAAGTCACCACTGTTGTGTTCACATTATCAGTTCTTACTAAAATTATTTGATGGCACCATGTTTGTTTTCTCTTTAAAACAACTTCACAGAACAGTGTAGAACCTTTAAAATGGAATTTAAGTAAGCTCGCTATCCGTTTTTCATGACTATTTTGGAAAAAGGATTAGGTAAAAACTGACGGGTAATTTAACTAGTTATGATTGCTAATTTAAAAAGCATTTTGATCTTGGGACTTATCTCATTCATCTGGCAATCCTATGAATAATAACAAATAAAAAAAATCACCACCGATATATTTTTACACTGAAATAATTCGGTTTTCTCTAATAAGAAAACAAATAAATTCAAAAACATGGTGAATTTCAATTTATTTATATTCAAAAACAATTATTTCTATAACAATTTTAATTCATTTTGAATAATATACAACTTTGTCTGCACAGCATGGTGAATATGACTACAAACAGAAATAAAAGCAAAATATTCACACAAAAGAATGACTATCTGATATTAAACTCTTTAAAAAAATTTCCGGTACTGCTTGATTTATTCAAATAATAGTAAATATATAACAAAGAAACATTTCCCATATACATAACACTGATTGATTTTCTTCTCAACTGTAATTTCTGTTATTAACCACGAACTAATGAAACTTTAACAACCTAAATGTAAAAAAAAAAGTTAGGAACTCTATTCAGGTAAAGAAGTGATTTAAAATTCTGGTATGAATTTTTTACTTATTAAAAAAATATTGTCATATACAGTAAACCCTTGCTGAACATGAATTTGCATTACCTCAATTGTTTCTGTTTAACTTGCCTAACGCTAAGATTTCTTATATGCAGTTTAGAGTTCATTGATAAACACTGAATGCTTGCTGGCATCACCTCCAGCCAGAAGGTATCAACAATTTTAAAAGGATTTCAGTTGATGAAAATGAAGCCAAATAAATCATATAAATTGCAAAAGCAAATTGGCAGTGAAGCATTTTCAGATACAGAAAGGAGATCTCGAGGAATTAATTCAGACATGAAGAACGAAGAACCGAATGATCTTGAAACATCGACACACAGTAAAAGAAACGAACAAAGAAGTATAAGTATAGTATAACAAAGAAGATAAAAGAACCTTTAAAATAACAGAAGTGACACAAAGTTTTAAAAAAGGCACTGTCTGAATTTGTAAGGTAGTTTGACCCACATGAAATGAAGAAGATAGTTTACGAAAGGTATTGAAAAACTTTGCACTCCTTACCAAGAAACTTTAAAAGAGTTGCATTAATCATTCATTCTCTTAAGCAGAAATCATAGATTTTTTAAGAATCATTCACTTACTAAGTAGTAATAAAAATTCTTTCAATTAATATTTCTTTCGTTTTTTCCCCTTTTAACTACAATGATATTTATGTTCGTTTAAATTATACATATTTTCTTAATCTGAATTCTACTTAACAGATTTTTTCCATAGAAAGTTAACTTTGCAAAATGTGATTTTGCTGTAATCTTTGTGTTCGGCAAGGGCTCACTTTACTAAAATTTTATTTAAATACTCAAAATTAAAGAAAAAGGTGAAGATTCAAAAGCTTTTTAACTGTAATAGTACCACTATACAATTTATGTACTTTAATAACCAATCAGATTAAATTCTGGATAGGAAAATATTCATAAAATATCTAATTAAATTTGAACTGTTGCTCATGATAAATAAAGTGGAATCAAAAGTTCATCACACAACACTTTTGTGATAAATTTTAAAAAATACTTCTAGTGCAGCAGTAAATGATTTTAGCATGAAAAATTTTATGCGATACTGAAAAAGAAATTATAACACTTTCATAAAATAAGAAAAGTAACAACTAAGAGAGTATGACTGGACAGAAGTTTCTTATTTTATTTCATTAACATTTTCCTTTTTGCTCATGCAGTAATATGATAAAAAATTCAAAGATCAACCCTCTGCCTGTCTGGCTAATTTCTGCATAATATTAACAATATGTTACAGTACATTTTATTAGCTTATTAAAACGCTTGATTTTTTTAGGATCAAAATGAAAAAAATTGTATACATCACACCGTGTATGAACAAAAATGGATTTTCCCCTCCATGCTAACAAAATTCTATTAAGTAAATTTAGTAAAACTCTTTAGTTTGTTATTTTAAATAAATTGTTGCATAAATATATTAAGTACAATAAAGAAATTCTGTTGAATTATGCTATTAATTTTAAAAAGTTACCAAAAATTGTATTTAATGTTATATAGTAAATTTTGTTCTATATATGTAAAGTAACTTATGTTGTACAGATGTTGAATGAATTAGCCAATCTATCATCTACCATGATCAATTTCATTTTCATGAATGTTTACAACATTTAGCAACATACTGCATTTTTTTTTAAGCCTGAATAACCCATTTTCTGTTGCCAATGGCTCTGCAGAAAACAAACACCACTTGTTCCCGAAATAAAGGTGAACAGCTTTAAAAGCTGTGTCTACTCATGATTATCTTTGGTCATGGCCCCAAAGATTTAGTGTAAGCAATGTACCATTTTAAAGTCTCCACATTGCTTTGTTTTTGCTGTCAATATTAATAAGCTCTAAATTTTCATCATGTTCATCAATGCTGCAGGCTTTATTTTAAATATGGGACTCATGGTCCCAGAAATTTGCCACAAAATTTGCGAAGAAAAGAAACAGTCAAAATCAAATTGGCAGCCAATCGAATGTTGATTTTGAAGCTTCAAAATGTGAAGTAGAACTTCATCCGACTCCCTGAATTTGTTTTAGTTTAAAGTTATTTAATTATTAATTAAACACATTAAAATTATATGAAAGAAATGTCAGTCTAAGAATTTAATATTTAGCTGTCAGTATATTTCACTTACAAAGAGTTAATAACCAAAATGTCTTACAGTAATCAAAATTTAGATTTCAGATAGGAAGTAAATATAAATTTGATTTTTTCCTTTGCAATATTATTACTTTTTATGTATGTTTTAATAAATATTTAATAAATGAAATTAAAAATTAATTTAAAATATTTTTTATTTCCTTAATAAGTTTTTCATTTCAGGGAGGGGGGTAACTGAACTGTCAGCTGTCAGATTTTGGCATTCGGCCTGCATAGAATTTGAGTTTGAGACTATTGCTGTGCATCATATGATGTACCACACAGGCAAAGGGCTGAATATAATACATCTTATAATCATAATTGGATTTTCCCTGACAAAGTTATAAAAATTATTATATAACTATGAGTAATTTTCTTGGCTACCATAAAAATAAACAAACACAATAACATTACACAAAACAATTCACTAACAAAAACACTAAATTCATGGCAAAAGTCTTTATTTTAGAGTTTCTGATACACTACGAAAGCAATAAAAAATATGATGCATTTTATTTATTTTTTGCTAAGTTATACATATATATATATATATATACATATTACCAGCAATATATGAAAACTAGCATTCTATAGAACACCTAGATACTTTATAGAATGCCTAAAATTGAACACTTCATACATTTCCTAGACATTTTATAGGATACCAAACCGAGTATGAAATAAACCTCGGATTTGTTTTGAATATCACAAATTCTTCTTGAGTCATGAGATTATAGTCGATAACAACATCTTTAGCAAAGAGATTTCTGTTTCTGCTACCTGTTCTGTGTGTTTAAAGGAAACTTGTGATAAGGGCCGGTGCCAAAGCCAAGTGTGGCAGCATCCGACAGCAAAACGCTTAGAATTTAGGGAAGTTATGAGTAACAAAATTTAGGAATGGTAAAATTTTGGAATGTAGATGAGGCACTGGATAGCAGATTTAAGGGACGACAAAATTTTTAGAATTTAAGGAGGCACTAGGCAGAAGAATTTAAGACCCGCAGCATAGCACTGGGCAAGTCAGTTATCCAAGTGCATGCATAAAAAGTGTCATAAAAAATTCATACCTTCTGTACCTATGCTGGTAAAGATAATGGAATGGATATAATAGAATAATAACCTTATCATGATCTTTTTTCACACTTCATCTGAATAGCATTTGCCATTCTATAAAATGCCTAGGGAAAGTATATAATTATTTTTATATTTCATACTTTGCCTAAAAATGGCAGACATTCTATAACATGCCTAGGTATTGTATAGAATGCTGGGATTTCATACATTGCTGGTAACATTTATACTGGATGATTGATTATCATAGGATCAATAGAATGCTTAAGGCTTTTCCAGACTGATACTCTGAAATGTGGGTAAAAAATTTTTAAGTAAATAGATATTTATATATAGATGTTAGTGTGACTTCTTTCACCTTTGTACACTGTATCAACATGACAACAATAAACGGCTATTATATACAGTGTTTTGAAACGATTGCACCCTTAAATATTTTTTGTGTGGTTGTTTGTAGACACATGCTACCAATCTGAGAAATGAATCAAATATGACAGGCCTTTAAACCATACCTTTCGATAAAAGTACACAAAATTTAAATTTTTATATGCAGACATATATATATATATATACAAAGTGACAGGGTAAGAGAAAGACGCTAGGATAAAAGTTTTTTTTTTGGGGGGGGGGACAGTCAAATTTAGATCAACTAAATCTTCATATGATTACAATTACCTGAGATACCATTGGCTATAACACTGGGCAACAATATAAAATTACTGCTGAATATGTTTAGATTTGTTAAATTTTCAAATATAAATTTTTAAAAGATGGCCTTAACGTAAGTTAAACATGAACAAGGCTTCAAATTATTACTTGCAGAAATATCAAGACAAAATTTTGTATTGGTTTTAAAAAATGTTAAGTAAAAAATTACTTTTCGTGCATTGTTTTAGAATCAATTATAAATTTAACTTTATACAATTAACATTACAAAACGTGAAATCAGAAGGATTGGTTTCAAATTACTATATGTAGAAATACCCCAAATTAAAAATTTTTTTTATTTAACAAAATAGCATTAAAAAAAATTCAATATAACCCTTTGCAAATTATTACTTACTTATAGAAATAACAAAATTCAAAGTTTTAAAATGAATAAGATTTAATCATATTAAATAAATATCAAAATTCAAAATTTTGCATTTTACAAAATTTCACTTTATAACACTGCATTTGGTGAAAGTGGTTCAAATCATGCTATTTAAGTATTTCTTCCTCCAGAGTTAATTTTGTGTATTACAGATCACTTTCTCCCCCCTTTTTTAATGAGATAGGGACAATTTTATTTACTGAAACTTTCTCTGCACGGGAATGCAAAAAAACAGATTTCATAAAAGCATTATATGGCCAAAACCATTGCAGTTCAAAAGCATACCTTATTTGTTTCATTTCTTTATATGATCTCTGAGTCTACAACTATTTTAATGATATTAAATTCCATAATTATTTTGAAACACTGTTTTTTTTAACACTTTAAGTTTCTGCAAATGGGCATATCTTTGATCAATTTATTTCTGATGAAACAGCACAATGTGCTGTACCATGGAATATATATGGCTTTTTAAAAAGAAAGAAAAGAAAAAAGCACACAATCAAAGGTTGCAAATGTTGTTTAACTAGGTATAGTCCATACAACAGACAACAAGATCATCTTCAGTCAAAAATATAAATTTTCCTCTTCAAAGAAACAAGTGCACAGTAGCAGAATGACAAATAAAGCAGAATTGTAGTAAACTACACACAATGTACAGCCATGAATCACAGATGTATCTATAGTCTTTAGAAAATTATATCAGTCCAGAGGGTGTTCGGGGCAGGAACGATTCACTTTGAACCAGGCATCGATACAACTACAAAGAAAAAAGAAAATAATAATAAAAATAATAGTAATAATTAAAATGTAGCAAATCTTCAACAGAGCTACATGCGAACTATCATCCTATGAATGTGGCATTACGGCTAGTTTATTAGTCCCTGGGACAGTCAAGTCCCTTATCTTGGGGTGGCATAGACTCCAACCTTCAGCAAACCTTGTCAGTAGTCAACGAGCGAACGACATTTTTACAACTTTGAAAATGCGCACGTAACGCATGTTGTAATTAACTATTCATTAATTTTTAATTAATTGTAATCAATTTTATTACATTTAAAATCCATATGCATGTAAAACTGCATAATTAAAAATATACCTTGTAAATTATATGCACATTTAATTAGAAATTTTCATTTAACTCCTCAAGCATGTATATCACTAAATCTATTAATATATGAAAAAAGCAAGTATTTCAAATCACTACTAATCATAGAAAAAATCAGAATCTATAAATCATATATCTTTATTCTGAATATGATTTCCACAGGGAAATAAAATTTAAACAACCAAGAATAATACATATAAGTATTAAACAAAATACTTATAATTTACGAATGCAAAGATTTATATGTAGCATGCTTAAGTTCTGATTTTGAGAATGTTTTTTTATAACACATTTCTTCATTTGCTGCATATTTATTTTTTCAATCAAAACTGCTTTAAGAGTTTTAATTAAGACCTAAATTTGGTCGAAATTGCGTCTGATTTTTTTTAACAATAGAAAGCACTTCCGCAAAGCGTCCGTTGGCGCTTCGGCAAAAAACCCGTTCGCGCCGTTGCAGTCGCCAAGCTCACCAACGGTTGAGCGACGTACGGTTATTAAACACATGGAAGTAAGCCGCGTAAAGGTGATATTTAGTGCATATAATCAAAAGAATAAATGACATAAATTCAGGTTAGCAAAGAAAACAATATATAAAAGCATATGGATGTAAAATTAACCGATTAAACGTGATATACGAAAATAAATTTGTATTAAATTAAAATAAGCACGGAAAACAATATATTAAGCTTAATGGAAGTGAAATAATAATCTAATAATGAGATCTTTGTAATAATGAACTCTTTTCTTGACAAAGTTATCTATTTAATGGAAAAAATTAGTAAAATTCGCATCTGTCTTTGAATATCTTTCAATATTATAAAATTCCAAAATATTCCTGTTTTTAACAGTGCAGTTTCTAAGGAAATTATAAAAGCATAAAATCAAAAAGTACTTTTATAGGTAATATCTTCATTGTATAATTTAAAAGTATTTCCAAAACTATGAAAATCCATTATCAACACATAAATGAAATCAGCAAATATTCTCATTTTAAATAGAAACTGAATTGCAACTGCCTGATTACATGAAAGTTTTTTTTAGTAATAAATTATGTTCTTCTCATACTTATTTTTTTTTATTTTATAAATGTATTGCGCAAAAAAATCAAAATATTCGTGTTTCCGATTATCATTCCCTCTCTCATGATTTTCTTCCGCGAACAAGCATCTATCTCCGAAAACTTCACTAATTATATGAATATGTTTATTATATTATATGAATATTGTTAAAAATTCATAAAAATAACGTGAAAATCCGAAAAAATAATAAGAAATACGTGAAGAAAAGTTTAAATCTGCAAATGCGAACAGCGAAGGTGGCAATTGAACTGACGGGTTACCAGGTTTGAACTATTATCGCCAATGATTTACGGGACGCTTTGCGGAAGAAAACCCATTTGAATGACGTATTATTAAGACAGCAAGCATTACATATGAATATATCAATTATATATAAATTTTTTTGCTATGGCAGAATCCGGAAACATTGCTTTGAAAAGCTCTTTGGAATGATCCGAAACAGAAAGCGGTAGATTATGTTCAATTAAAAATCGAACAAATAGCATTCGGCTTTTATAGGATCTGTTTCATCATCTTTTATTAAGAAATTCGTTATTTCTTTAGATTTTACAGTGCCAAGTTCTATATGCTTTTGAGAAAAAACATGCCGTTTACAGTCATCTTTACCGCCATGTGCAACTGAGAAATCTTTGTTGCATACACTGCAGTGTGCGTGATTCACAGAGATTTCGGATGCTTTAATGCATGGAAATTCTGAAGAATATGAATTTTTAAATTTTTGCTTTGATAACTTTGGCGTCTTCGTTCGAGGTAGCATTATTAACAAAAAACTTCGACCTGAATCACAGTTCACAAGACACACGCTAAGCTCTCGCCGTAATCTAACCTATGGAGCCGCATGCAGCAGCGAGGAACCTGGGAGACACATGTTTGGGGGGGGGGAACTATTGACAAGTCATTAACAGTTGGAGTTACTGATCTACGATTGGCTATTCTTCAAAACCAGAAACGCACTCAACACGTGATATATGATAGCACGAGTATTCAGCCAATCATCGGATGAATTAGTTGGTTCCGTTTTGCGTACTACTTCTCCTGCTCTTGTTTCTGTAAAATCCGTAGTTTTTTCCATACTTTTCGTAGCTCGTAGTTTTTGATGAATTTCCGTAGAAACTACGGAGAATCCGTAATAGTTGGAGTCTATGCAGTGTTCTATCTATTGATAATAAGTTAATCAGTTACAAATCCGTTTTGCATCCCATGTTATGTCAGGCCTACCCTGTTTGAGCCTATTCCTTTAAATCACACTGTAAGAAACTTCAAACTGCCCAAAGCAGCATTCTGAGGCAAATCACCAATTCACCTCGGTATGTACGTAACAATAGAACCCACGAAGAGCTGCAGGTTGAGCAGCTCAGATCTTACTATTGCCAGGTGGCAAGTAAATTTTATGAAAATCGAAAGTCAATTAACAACCCAGCAATTATAGTCTGCAATTATGATGTACATAACCCTATCAACAGCAAAAAGCCAATGGGCATTTTAAATGTACAAAATGAGCAATATTCTAATTGTGATCATGTAGTTGTATGTTTCAATCTTGTACACTGTGTTACCTTTTTTTTTTTTTTTAAATATCCAATGCACCGAAGACTTGCACTTCCTTTCATTTACATTTCTATTGCCTTGTATCATTTCCATGTTTTCAGCAAATGTCATCAATTCACTGGAAACTTCCAGACTGTTAGGGCATTTCTGCAACCACGTACACTTTATGTTAGCTAATTAAATTCAAATGACATTTCTATCGCAATTCATTTTAATATTATATTAAAAGCTTTATACTCAACCTATCAAATTATCCTTAAAGATTAAAAAATTGCTCCTATTTTTGTCTTAAGTTATTGTAAGGCATTTATTCGAAATTGCTCAAATTGTTCGATTGGGGATAAGGTCTCTGACCTAGGCACCCCTGCGGATAACACCGTCTATTATTTTGTGTATGGTAGTTTATTAGTAAACTGTATTCCTCTGATTATTAAATTTTATTAAATGGATTCAATTTGCATTTCTGAATTAGCATTTCATCCATTTTGTTCTCCTCTGCATTTATTATTTGACACATATTTTATGCAGAATCTTTGTTGAGCTACCCATACATGGAGGTGTTCTCAAGCTTATGAAACTTTCCAAACATGTGATTTCATCTTAGTTCTATTATTTACATTCAACCTCATCCTTATACACTGCTGATGTATTCAATCTTTGGAAATCTGGGTCTTCATTCAATCCAATGTCACTCTTGGCAACTATGGTCAAGCCTCTTTGATGTGAAATGCCCCTTGGTATTTACAAGTTAATTTAAAGTTGGACATCAGCCCCACCAGATATTGGAATATAAATATTACTACACATTCTTATTTGAATGTATATTTCTTTTAAAGAAATAATATTGTGATAGTCACTTTCAGTTTATCTATGACTACTTTTCATTTGTTATGTTCTTAGTGTAATCGCATTCTTCAAAAATTAAATTATTCACATAATTTCTCCTTTCTACTTTTTTAATGAAAAATTCATTAAAAAAAGGGGACAATACACGAGGAAATACGATATATGGCATTAACAACATCATTCTCATTTTGTAATCAATTTTAAAATACATGGCATTAACACTCTGAAACTATCATTCTATAACGAAGGCCAAATCTATGGTATTCTGTAACTAAGTATAATATATATGGCATTATCAAATGACTTAGTAGTACTATTATGTTGTAATCAAGTTTAAAATACAAGACTTTAGTAGTGGTACTAATGTTCGGTAATCAAGCTTAAAATATGTAGCATTATCATTCTAAAATGAAGGTCAAAATATACGACATCATCATCCTGCAATCAAATGGAAAACATATGGTACATAGGCTATTCCGAAAGTAAGGAACGTTTTGGAATTAAAAAGAAACTAAGTAGAAGGAAAAAAAAATTATTATATACATCAGAAAGAGAAACTAAAATTCTACTTTTCTACATAGTCAACAAATAAACTGAGAAATTTATCATAGCGGTGGACAAGCTTTGAAATTCCTTCGTCACAGAATTCTGCCGCCTGTGATCTCAGTTACTCAGTGACGAGCACCCGCAGCTCATTTGGATGAATTAATGGAATTAACGTCGTTTGAATGAATTAAGGAGTTTTTGAGTGTGGTTTGCCATATGAGGTCGGGCATTGTAGTGCAAAAACAAAATTTTGGACGTCAACTTTCCTCGGCGCTTGTTTCGAAATGCCCTCCTAAGGTTGTGCAAAATTTGACAGTACTGCTCAGAGTTTATTGTGGCACCACGTTCAAGAAAATCAATCAGAAGCACACTTTGCCTATCCCAAAACAAAGTCGCCATAATCTTCTTTGGTGACAAGGTTTGCAAACATTTTCTTGATCTTTTGAGGGAACTTGTGTGCCCCCACTGCATGGACTCTAATTTTGTCTCGCAATTCAAGCGTCTCATCCACGTCTCATCACCAGTTACGATTCGATCCAGTAATGAATCACCACGTCTGTCGTAGGCCTCCAGAAATGTCAAAGCTGCCCCCATTCGCTGATCTTTATGGTGGTTTGTAAGCAATTTCGGCTCTCATCTTGCACAAAATTTGCGGTAGCCTAGCTTTTGTGTGACAATTTCAAACAACAAAGTCCGTGAAACTTGTGGAAAACTAAGCAAAAGCTCGGTTATTGTGAAACGGCGGTCTTCACAAATCTTTTCATCAACTTTAGCAACCAGTTCGTCAGTCACAATGCTAGGGCATCCACTCTTCTCTTCATGATGAACGTTAGTTTGCCCATATTTAAACTGAATGCACCATTTCCCTACTGAACTTTCATTCATTACATTGTTTCCGTACACTTCACACACTTGCCGATAAATTTCCATAGGTTTTTTGCCAACAAAAATCAAATCACAGACCGCACCTCACAACTGGCAGGATTTTCAATTGCAGCTCACATTTTAAATTTGAATATAAAAAAATGGGCAGCGTGGAAATGTTCCTGTTGTGATGGCTGGACGCCAACTGAGATGCCGAGCATGCAGACACCAAAATATACGTGATCGTAGGGCGCCTGTTGGCGTCAGATGGAAACATTCCTTACTTTCTGAATAGCCCTCGTATTATTACTCTGAAACTATCATTCTGTAACCAAGTGTAAAATATATGACATTATGTAACTGAGCTTAATATTTATATTATTCATCATGGACTATGATTTTGCAACCAAGTTTTAAAACATCTGGCTTTAGTAGTGGCACCATCATTCTGTAATCAAGTGTAAAACATCTGCATGGCTGCAAGCCTTGAGATATGAAAAATTGGCAGTTTGCAGAAGGTTTTGACTTAAATTCACTTTATCATGCACAATTTAGATTACTTAATTATTTAGAATGTGATTATGAATGTAAAATGCAGAATACTCATTTCCTGAGTAAAGAAAAAAATAATTTTATTTATCAAAGTGATTTTAAACATGAAGTAAATGAATTTAACAATTAATTTACATATTACTGTGCAGATAAACCAGGGGTTCCCAACCTTTTTGGTCACTAAGAGCACATTCTAGAATATCATGTTGGACAGCAGCACCATTTACTTTTATTACAAGGTGAATTTATAGTCGTATGGAGTTAATAATACATGCACGTAAAAAAAGAGATCAGTTGAATTTTGCTTCGTGCTGGTACTGTGTTGGACACAATTTCTATAAAAACGATAAAACTTTCACAAAGAATTTTTTTGAAAACTAAAACAATCTTATTGTGATAGCACAGCGGCAGACACATGTTAAACGATTGACAGCCTGTTAAAGGCTAAAAACTAACAACTAGGAAATTCGGTGATCTACCAAGAAATGCAATGAAGAACCACAAGATCTGGCAGCTATGTCGGCATTATCATTGTGTAATCAAATAATAAAATATATGGCCTTAGTAGCAGCACTATCATTTTGTAACCAAATAACAAAATACATGGCATAAACATTTTGTAATTATCATTCTGTAACAAAATATATGAAAGGTATGGCACTGACAGCATAAATGCTTATGAAAAAATTTAACTTAAATATATTACAAATTTATAAGCACATATATTATTAGAAACAACATACAGACAGAAACTATCAAGTAAAAAAGAAAACTGGTTTTAGTACAAATTTATCTGATGTATTGCAGGTATAGTGTTTTGTGTAACAAAGATCTTCTGCAACAAGATAATTAATTAGTTACAGTTTAAGGCGATGCATTATACTCAAGGCGACAAAAGGAAATGCAACCTATACAAGACAAAAACCTGATTCAGAATGACTTAGTTTTGGTCAAGGTTTATTTCGTTTGATTAATTTTAAGTTACAGTTTTCAAACTTGAAATTGTCACTGATTCATGCATTATGTAAGTACCCAAATCATTAGCATTACATAACAATCACGCGGGCAAGATTAATTTTGACATGATGCAGTTCAGGCAGATTTATAATAAGCATTTAAGGGACTGCTGCAAATATGAGTTAGCATTTTGAATTTCATATTTTTATTTCCCTGTACGAAGTAAAAAAGTAATGTCACTGCGAAAAGTTTCGTTTTTCAGATTTTAATGGGAATATCTATTTTTTTTTTAATAACATAGAACATACAAATAAAATGAAGTACTCTTTATTCTGAAAAGAATTGTAAAATAGATTTTTCATGATATCTGTATCTCATGCAATGCAAAAGCGATTAACTGTAGAATATTGAAATGTTGTATATGAAGGTTGCTATCTATATTTCTGGCCTCGGCAATAGTAAGTGTTGATAGGCAAACACAGACGATTCCAATTGAAAGTCTGATATTTTTAACCATAACTTCTTGAGAACATTTTGCCATTTTAGCATGATTTGTGCTGTTAAAAGTAAACTGAAAAATTCATCTCAGGCAAAAAATAGAACTGACTTGTGAACATTTTTATGTGATTATTTTCCATAACTTTTGATATGGATTATCAAGACAAGAGTGCTTCGATGAACTTAATCCTTATATAGTGATACAGCACTGTAAAAAACTTGTATAACGAATTCAGTTGTGTTCGACATTTGCTCCAGCGCAAATTCTCTGAAGGTTTTCCAAAGTCTGTTGTTGTGCCAGAAAATATCAATGTTGTGCGTGAACTGATAAAGCAAAATTGTCATATGGCATACTGTGAGCATGAGGCATCTCTGGGCATTAGTATGATAAGCATCAATACGATATTACACAAACTTTCGGCCATAAAAAGATTTGTTTGCATCGAATGCTTGAAAGAAGACTTGTGTTGACTGATGCAAGGAAATGTTGGAAAAATATGTTAAAGGTACACTGTGCCAAAAAAAAAGGGGGATGGGGACAATTCTACATTTCCTGCTCTATTAGGCCGATTGATGAAATTCAAATTGCATTTTGCATTTCTTGAAAGAGCGATTTAGGATATATATTTGATTTATACATACCGTTGTTCTGATAGGTATTTTGACACAGAATTGAACTTTTTCTGAAATAAAGGACCAATTTTTTTCTTTATTTCGATTCTACAACTCAAATCAAGCCAAACTGCCAAGTTTTGTAAAAATCACACGAATAGTTTTTAACTACTGAATGTTAATTGAATATATATATTTACTAATCTCTCTCTTTTAAAATTAAGCTTACTTGATTCCTTCTTCGAGAATTCGAAATTAGGCTTAATCCAAACATAATTTGCAAATTTTTATGATTTATTTAAAAATTTGTATTTTTAAATATTTTTTGTGCATTTTTGAAAACTTTTTTGTATTATAACATATAAAATTTTTAACATTATCTTAAAGTAAATGTATTTCCAAGCATACCTGCAAAAAATTTACAGTTTTGTATTTAAAATTTCCTAAGATATACGTGAATTTACACTTTGGCGTGTTTTGAAATTTGGTGTATATAATATAAGGAATAAAATTGAAAATGTGGTTTACACACTTTGTTAAAATTCTTTGAAAGAATGAATGATGGACCTTTCTCCCCCCTTTTGTGAATCAATTGGGGGGGGAAAGAAAGAAAGTAAGTAGGTTACTGTAAGTATTCTATCAAGTGAATTATTCTTGGTGCGAACTGAAATAATTTGCCGAGATAAATTTTTTAATTTCTCACTAAAAATTACAAAATTTAATATCTAGGCAAAATTTGAGTCGTAGAATCAAAATATATATATACATAAAATTCATTTCAGAAAAAATCCAGTTTTGTGTTAAAATATTTATGTTAGAATAATGCTATATATAAATCTAACATATATCCAAAGTTTACTTTTTTGATGTATGAAAAGTGCGATTTGAATTTCGCCAATCAGCCCAGCAGAACAGGAGATATAGAACTGTCCCTCCCTTTTTTTGTGCAATGTACATCAAAGGCTGTGTGTAATGTCTACGCAGGTAACAAATCATGGATCTATGCATATTAACCCGAAACAAAACAGCAATCAACTATATGAATCTCCCAAGATGAGCCAAATCCAACAGAAGTTGTTCACGAAAGAAGCACAAGGAAATGGTTGCCAGTTTCTTCAGCATTACTAGTCACATGGTGGCAGAGCAATGCAGGATGGTAATTCCGAATGGTACATGACCATTTGTTTGCCAGAAGTCATCGGTGAATCATTCTTCATCATAACAATACAAGCTCTTACACATCAGCTCAAACAAAAGAATCTTTGACGAGCTAAAACATCGATTGATAGGTCATCCACTGCTACAGCCCTGATATGGCACCCAATGGCGACACCCAACGAAGTGGTTGATGCATTCAAAACATATTCTGGAGTTACCTCTATTGGAGTGGGGAAAGTGCTTCGAACGCATACAAAAGTGCATTGATCTTCATGGAGAATATTTTGAAAAACAATAAAACCAATTTTGATCATAAACATTAGTTTTTTCATTTACTAGGTCAGAAATTTAAATAGAAACCCTCGTAGCAGACTGCTATAACATCTAGGTGTGCTGTTTCGAAGCATTTTTTTACACTTTTTGCAAAACTCAAAAAAGGTATCATATAATATTGAAATTTTGTATATTGGACTGCTATAACATCTAGTTATGCCCCTTTCTGATTTTACTTTTTTGAACAAAGTAAAGGAAAATTTCAGTTTTTAGATTTCAGTGGAAATATCCATTATGACATCTATATGTATATATGTCACATAATTCAAACATGGTTTGTCATAAAATGTTGAAATTGTGTTTTGAGGAATCTTATAATATCTAGTTATAGTCTTCCCTTTTTAGTTGCAGAAGGCAATAATAAAAGGGCACATTAATTGAAGAGTTGGTAAACCCAGTAGAATGATATTATAAATGTAAATTAAAACACTCTAAAACAACATTATTACTGGTTATATCAAGAATTTGAATCCTAAGAAAAGCCAACAAGATGATCAAGATGTTGCTAAGTGATTTTCAGGGTCATGAATATTTTCAACATTATTCTATGTTGGCAGTATTTTACTTCTGAGTGGAAACAGCCCACATTACTCCTATACTCAAGCCTAAAAAACCAGCTATCAAGACAAGGTCCTACCAGTTGATTAGTCTATACACGGGTCCAAGTAAAATTATGGTAGTAGTAGCAAACATCGGTTATTACCACACAGAAAGGAACATTAATGGAAATGTGTCCCACAACTCTAGAAAATCGGTACAGCAATTAGTTATAAGAAAGGAACTCAAAAACAAAGTACCCGTTGGATTCTATTGTACTGGCTTTGGGAAGCTATATTCCGATAATAATCCATGCATTAAAGACGATCTGGATCAGAGGGCAAGTTATGAAGAAATTCTTAGTAAAATCTAATATTAAAAGAATGCAAGATCATATGGACAGGGATAATATACTGATTCCACATCAGTTTGGCTTCAGAAAAAACCTGTTGACCTCCTTGTAACTATACCGGGTGGATGAACACATCTCGGAAGGCATGCATCACAAAAAATTCACCAGTGGACTTTTGCTAGATATAGCCAAAGCATTTGACCAAATTTGGACGGATGCACTCATATACATTTTTTACAATCTGGGCATTCCAGATTACATTACACATATAATTAAATCCTACTTGGCAGGTAGACACTTCATCGTTCACGTCTCTGACACATAACTCTACTCACCAAGCTATTTCAGCTGGTGTTCTACAGGGATCCTTACTGGGGTCCACTCTCTTCAACATTTACGTCAATGACACATCTACACTACACTTGCAATGCACACTGATGATACAGCGATTCTTGCCCAGAACGCATTTCTTAATCCAGTCATACAACACCTCCAAAATCACATCCATGCATTAGAGGCATGGTTACAAAAATGGAAAATTAAGGTAAATGTTGAAAAATTTTACAATATTATTTATCAGGTGGAATATCATTAATCAGCATTTGCAGTTCTATGGAGAAACTTTCTCATGGGCTAAGTAAATCTCTTATCTTGGGGTGATCCTCACAAGTTCTCTCTCACATGGTATCCACTCATACAATCTATTACACAGAAGTTTTGGATGTGTAGAGCTAGACTCTACACTTTAATTGCCCAAAACAGTGTTTCATCTCTTGATAATAAACTACTCATTTATAAGGCCATTTCGTGGCCCACGCTCTGTTATGTTTCTTCGGTCTACCATCTTGCTAAACGTTTTCATCGCTGTATGAGAAATAATCACAACACTGTACTGCGAATTTACAATTATAATGATGTGCAAAACATAAGGCAGCCTGTTGCTATTCTCAATCCAAGAATTATTATGGAAGATTAACGTATTATTACTTTGCTTTCTTTTCCTACTTATGTTGTACGTTTTTGTATTTTTATGTGTAATTTTGTTTCTACATGTTGGTATATTTTAAAGCTATTTATATTGTTAAGAAGAATAAAAAATATTAGTATAAATCTCTATATATAATTTCACTATAATGAATCTTTAGTTGAGGTACTATTTCAAAGCTTTGTATTCTTCAATTTGGATTCGTCCAGGCACCCAGGTGTCTTAATCACAGTTCCGTACGAGCACGTAAATGAAAAATTTAGTAACTCCCTAGTTTAGTAACTCCCTAGTTTAGTAACTCCCTGTTTTCATTTTATTGATGATTACATCATAATAATTTTAAAAACTTTGTATTAGATAGATAAAAGACATTTATTTGAAGAGTAATAAAAGGACTTTTACTCTATGCTAATATTTCAGCAACTGCGTAACTGTCCACTTTATCAAAGAATTAAAGGATTGTATCTCACTTTCAAATGAAATAAGTTTAAAAAATGCATATAAAAAATATAAGAAACTGTGTATAATTTAATCAGGGTGAGAAAAAGTCATGTAGTGTTTAGATCAGATTTTTTAATTTGTGCACACACATACTTATATAGGACTATATAACATACATAATAGGGACTTCTTAACTGAGAAATAAAAAAGCACACACTTGGAATGAGTTTTGGGGGGAGGGAAGAAAAGAAAGAAAGAAAATCAAATCTGCACACACTATTATAAGAAGAAATTGACTTACCTCTTGTGATATATACAGAGGCAAGGTAATCTGGCTATTGTATCCCCCTGAGTTAACTCTTCTAAACATATAACACATTCCCCTTTATCTTCTATTAAAACATCTTCTGAAAAATCCAATAAAATACCAGATTTAATACCAAATCAGCTACAGAGGAAATATTACAGACATAAATGTTGTCACAGAAAAATATAACAGTACACAGCATTTTTTTTCCACCTGATCTTTACGACAATTCTGATTGCTCAACTGCACCCTTTATAATCTCTAATACAGCAAACCTTATTTTTCCTCTCTGTTTCACAAGGCTCTCCTGACCTTTTACATGTCAGCTTCTCATATTTAATTCTTTGTTATAGTTATAAGGAATTTTCTCCTTTCTTACTGGTTACCTTGGCAGCGCAATGTTGTGTAGCAATTTCACGTAACACTTAATTATTTAAGTTTGAATTAAGATTTAATTTTCATTATTTTAAATTTATGCTACACAATGTTATTTTATTTAATATCTTGTATTTATATTTGCTTTAGTTTAATTTTAATTAGGGGTTCTGGTACTTTAAGATTTGTACGTTTCTTCCACTGGTTACTCGTAAACGCGTTGAAACAGAGAATGGATTTAGGTGCTTTCCTACGTAATAAACTTGATTTAAAATTGCTTAACTTAGGTTGATTCTCTTATATCATTGGATGCAGAAAAATTAGCCTTTTAATTTAAGAGTACTTTCAAGTTTCTAGCTTAATTAGTTTTTAAATTACAGTTAATTATTTAACGAAATTTTTGCATTTTGTGAGATTTTTGGTTTAGGGGGGAAAGGAGTGAAAAGGGTCAATTTTCCAGTTGAATTCTAAGCCTTTGCTTAGGAATTTGTCCGGTCAGGGGTGGGTTGCTTTGGGTTTGTTAGTTTTCTCACGCTTGCGTCGAATTCTTGGTTTTTCCTTTGGCGAGCTTGGCGAGATTAGAATTTTTGTTCCAGTTCAACTCCTCGATTTTTGGACGATTGTAGCAGGGGTTCATTCGAGGTGTAGTTTAGGATTTATTCACCCTTTTGGCGAGATTAGATGATATCTGGTGTCCTGACTTGACAAAAGGGCGGTGCAGGTGGGATTTCACGCTCTTCGCTCTTTTTGTCTTCGGTTAACTAGAAGTTTTTCTTGCGTGAATTGAGCATGTTGTTTCCATGGGGCAGCGTCGATGAGATTGCTTCGTAACTGGGGGCTTACGGCTCCTTTCGCCGTATATTTAGGATGTAACCAAGTTTTCAAAATAAAGGTCTAATTGATCATTGAGATAAATAATCGCATTTAATGATTTAAACAAAAATGGCTAATTATCAGTAAAACTACAATGAATTGAGGAGCCCAGCTTTTCTTTGCATTACCTCAGGCCCCATCAAAAAAAAAAATTGAACTTCTACGTCTTCATGAGAATTTCCTGATGAATCTGAAAGTCGTCCAACAGAAGGCCCTCAACTCGTTGAAGCTACAGGTTCCTGTGTTCCAGTGAAATTATTGCACTCCAGTTCCTTCCAGCAGTCTATCCTGTTCAGCGTTCATAGTTCCTACACTTCACAGAAGAACAGCTTGCTATTCTTCCAGTT
>KK113331.1:11213-65260 GCA_000611955.2 Stegodyphus mimosarum | reverse complement strand
GACACTGCAGTAATGAAAGAGAATGGGGAACAACAAATGTTCGGATTTTGAAAGAACACATCAGCAGTAGATAAGGCTACAATAAACAACAATGTAAATAGCAGAAATAAGGTGAAATCACATGTTTGGAAAGTTTCCCAAGTGTGTGAACAATTGCCGTGTCTTGGTAGCTTAAGAACCTGCATAAGATACAATCCACATTAAAGCAGCGGAAAATAAACTGGATGTAATTACAAAAACATAAATACAAACTGAATACAATGAATAAAAATAAAAAATACTTAATAGAATTTACCAATAAACAGTTCTCAGTAAGAAAAATTATGTAGAGAAGAGGAAGGTGAAAATTACACGAATATTTAAAAATTTTCAGAACCTAGCACAAAAAATCTAAAGGAGAAAATATGCAAGGAAATAAGTATTAAATCAGTGTATGGGGATCGGATGATAAGTGTAAGTCGGTGTCAACAGTGGCTCCACTAATTATGACCTAGAGAAAGACCCTAGGACTGGGAGATCCATTGAGTTGGACAAACATGTTCCCGAAACCCTTGTGGAACAAAAGCTCACCGCTCTGTCAAACATCTAGCATAGGATGAAGGAGAGTATATTTTAGATTATAAACGAGCACTGTATAAAATATTCAAGGACAGTTTTGAAATTTATTCCCCACAGATGTCTTCATGTACTCATTTTCTAGTTTAAAAAAAAAAAGAAAAAAGGAGGAGGTCAAATATTAAGTATTTTTAAAAAATGATTGCCCTGGACAGTTTTCTTTCACAGAACGGTCAGCATTACAAAATTAAGAGAACATGCACACACACAAAACTTTAATACATATGAAAAAGAAGATAGAAAATATTCACCGTTATAAATAATTCTTGGCTTCGTAAGACACATAACTAAATGGCACTCCACATCATCTGGTGGTACAAATTTTGAACAAACTGGACACTTGATTCCTGGAAATGAAAGCATGCCATTTGAAATCCAAACCCAAAGTACTTACAGGAATATTATTAGTGAATCATTCTGTGTATGTAAGATAAAAGAAAATATGATAATTGCTTTAAAAACTAATTGGCGATTTAAAAATTAACATTCTAAATTTCATCTCCCCCTAAATTCATCTGTTCTCCCGAATTCGAGATTTTTCTACGTTACGTAATGCTGCTTGAAAAGTGGAACCAAAACTAATACTAACCAATCACAGCTTGTCTCTAAGACTGCACCCTCTGGTATATATACTCTGGTGAGCTAATTATGTCACCTTCTGCTAGCTTCTTACTTGCTAACAGCTCCTCGCTTTGCTTCCCCGTCTAAAATGATGTTGCTCCCTTTAATCTGTGTATAAGAGCAATTATTGTAATATTTATGATCAAAAAGTCTGCTGTCTATGAAGAATGCTCCTAATGTACCTGAAAATAAAGATGATAATTAGCTGAACCTGCACTGTGTCAACATGTTCTTCCACCTTTCCAATTAACTACTGAAAGCTGTTAAAAATACTGGTGTTAATTGCGCATCAAAATATCCATCATCGGTCACAACAACAACTGCAAGCTGATTCCTCTTCTATGCTTTTCCAAAATTCTTACATTATATATATGTGCATGTGTTTATGTAAGCTATAAAAGATGTGTATGTGTGTTTATATAAGATATAAAACATGAAAGAAAATTACTAACTTTAATTTAGAAATAGTCCTTTCTAATCCTGATTTTAATTCGACTACTTCCCCTTCCTGGAATCTAAATTGCATTACTTGAAAACTAATCAGCATTATGCCATTTTATTCATCCTCCAATGCAGTTAGTTATGTTGTCCAAACACAATTCAAAATTTAAACAAAAGATTAAACTCAATAAATATGCTTTGTTGAAATGTGGCCTCACTTTTCCTGTTTTCTCACTGTGCAAAAGCACTCTGCTCATTTTTCTGCTTTAACCAATGTCTATTGATGTGGTTTATTATATATAAGTGTGGAGAATGTTTATTGCACTCAAAACGATGTGTGAATGTTTATATTTAGGCAGACCACAAATAAATTAATGCGTTGAGTCCCTCAAGTCTGTCTCCATTATACAGATAACATCTCGTCATTAACAGCTACCTCCTATCCTCCAGTGATCTACACAAAATTATCATATTATATATGGTATATATATAATTACAAAATATTTTTTTAAAAACAAAATATAAATATGCCTAGTATTTTCGTGCATTAAGCTGCTGAAAAAATATCAGTAAAGACATAAAGTAAGATATCTAGAACTACTTTTTCACAAACACGAAAACTGAAATTCATAATTAATAAATTTCAAAAAATCCTAGAAATGCGACAAAAATTTTTTAAAAATCGTTAAAACCAAAACTTAAATAAGCATACTCCAATTCAAAAATTTATGAAATTTTAAAAAACTCCAACAGAATAGGAATTCAATCGACTTCAATGTCACTTCATCAGGAAAAAGAAACATTGAAACCAATTGAAATCTCTCTTCTACAAAAGTCCTTGGTTTTCTGTATCCAGAATTAGCTGTAAGGGCCAGAATTTTTGGGTGAACTTTTTAATTAAAATACTTTGAAATGGATCATATCCCCTATTAAAGACCAGATGTTTCTTGCTGGGCACCCATCACAGGGATGTTTCGGCCTTCAGTCTCATTGTGCTCCATGCTACTTTTTCAATAAAGCTTCTTTTTATCCCTCTGATTTCTCTTTTAAGTGTTGCTTTTTTTTCAATAAAGCTTCTTTTTATCCCTCTGATTTCTCTTTTAGTAAGTGTTGCTTACATTACTCATATCCTTACGTATTGGGGATCTTACGGTATTAAATGTGTTGATTTGGAAAGCTTTTGTACAAAGTTATATTGAAAAAAAGTCTCGTCCTTAATTTTTGCACACCAGTGTATATATACACAGGATGAACCTGAACAAGTGAGCAAATCTTTAGGAGGTGACAGAAGGCAGTCATACTAGGAATACTTCCCTTTCCTTTCGTTGTAAACATTTTTCAACTAATTTCTCTTTCAAGTTGCTTTTGTTTTCTTTCTTGTCAACTTGCTGATAACTTTTTTTACCTCATTTTACAAAATTAATAGAAACTAAGGACTGAATGACTCAAATTTTCAAAATGAAATTAAAATGATTTAAATTTTATATTTATATTTAAAATTGCAGTTGCTCTTGCAAATATGTGACCCATTCACAAAACATTAAAGTTTATTTGTTGATTTTTACTCTATATTTCTTTTAATTTGTCACTTCCATTCATTTATTTAAATATTTTTCACTTTTTACGTCTCTACACACAATACTAATTATTAATAAACTAATTTGAATTGCTAATAATTAACTGTAGTTTCACTTAGTTTTATTAAATTTTGAACATCAAAAATTTAATTTCCCCCCCCCCAATTCTGAATATTTTGTTTATATTTAACATCTGATTATAATCATTATACTCGTTATCGATTATTTTTGGAAATTCTTAATGTTTTGTTTATTAACATCTGATTCAGCAAGCAATTTTCAGAGCAGCCGTTATATTTCATTATCTAGTAACGTGCGCCATCTGTTAACGAAACGCTACACGAATCCTTTTGCGTGTTTATGACAGAGATTTGTACCTTAAAAAACCGCATCAGACTTTTTCCCCTCCGGACGCATATACGCAAAATGTACACTACTAGGGCAACGACTTGAATTTGGCCAATAGCAATCCAGATGAGGTGTCAGCATTAACTCCGCTCACATGAGTGATGTCAGATTACTGACGTTTGTTTACATTCTACTGTTCGGCGTTACGAAGTACGGTCTTTGAATGTACATTTAGTTTTTCGGAATGAAGTGTTTATATATATGCATATATATATATGTATATAATGATTTAATATTTGTTTCGGAATATTAAGTATTACTCTACTATTCCAATACAAATTAGATCTAGTCAGATGGAAGTTAATGGCTGGAACACGCATATAAAATGTGGTTTACAAATTATTTTACATATTGATAATCAGAAACTTTTAAGTGATGAAGATTAAATCGTCTTATATATAAAATGTACCTGTGAGAATTAAACCAAGTAAAATTATCTTTTCTTGGTGAAAAATGTTAATTTGTGTCAGCAATTAATGAGGTAAATATTCTGAATCAAAGCACCACCAGTTGCCATTACAATGAATTAACTTAGTGTGTGTCAGAAAATCCTTATACTACATTTAATATATATCTACGTGAATATTTAAAGCATTAACTGTGATCTGATTTCTTCTTTGGATTTAATATGCTTTCTTAGAAATAAACTTCATTTTATTGTTAAAGCGTAAAGCCTATAAAGATGAAAAAGTGTATCTGCTGTAATGAACATACTGAAGAATGTATTTAAGATATGCTACCAGCTCTGACATTTCAAGACTATTGGGTATGCATATCCATGAAGATTAAATCACTATTAACTGACATTATGGTTCTGGTAAAGCATATATCATTTTCATTGTTCAGTATGCACTCTTAGAAATGAAGTTCATTCTTTTGTTGGAATGTAAAGAAAATAATACTGAATAACTGTTTAATGCCTAGTGTAATAGACCTACTGAAATCTAATTTAGCTATAAAACTGCAAATGCTAAATGATGCTAAATTTCAGCTTCGAGAATTAAAGGTTCAGAAACAAAATGAACATGACTTATTCATAAAGCCCATTTATTAAACAAAAGATAAAGAACAAAAAAGATGGTGTACGTATGATACTATTCATAAAAACTACGATTTTTATTCCCGGGAGCAAAAACCAAAAAAATATCTCCCTTACAAAAACTTAACATTACATGGTTGGTATAAGGGGTTCATACATTGTATGTCTCTCCGATGTTAATCTAGTCCGTACAACGTCTAGGCATGCTGAGTATCAAATTATCAAGCTCATCTTGTGGAAGATTACTCCACCCAACAAGCAATGCTCTCCAAAGTTCCAGTACACATGTAGGAGGTGCTTGATGGGCTGCAATTCGTCGGCCAACCATGTCCCACACATATTCCATCGGATTCAAGTCAGGTGAGAATGCTGGTCATTCTGTATGGGTGATATCCTCACACTGAAGGAATTCCTTTACGATGTTTGCACGGTAAGGAAGCCGTTGTCATCCATAAACACAAATTCTGCCCCTATGGCACCCTTAAACAAATGTAAATGTTATTCCAGAATGTTATCCCAATACATATGGCCTGTCATGGTTCCGATCTGGGTTGGGCATAAAGGAGCTGTATGGGGTGTAGATCTGAATAAAGAAGCCACCAAGGCTGCTTCTGGATCACAATTTGGTGGATTGCTTCGAGCTGATTGGACATGTTTTCATAAGCTCCTGTGTTACCGGTTTTTCGTGCGAGCGGCTTTGCGCCATTTCTTTTTCCTGTGTCTGTTCACCTCGTGTTCCGAGAGTGCTATGGATTACTTCGTATCCTGATTCTTCGTGTGTGTTTTGTGTGAGTGAGTTTTCATCATGCAAGATAGTGTTAATTGTGCCAATATTTCGGATTCCCTTAAGATGACCGATATGAACTGGATTATGAATTTGAGCGACATTGAATCTAAAGGATTAATGTGCACACGACAATTACAACTTCTTACTGATGATGCGGTCAAGCAGCAAATTACGGATGATTACCAGAAAACAAAAGCCGTTGCCGAAGGTCTCCTGAAGGAAATGGTAGGTAAGTGCGAACATATTTGTAACCTGAATCCCACTTTTTCTAGTATTAATAGTGTTCATGTTATGTTGCATAAAATTAAAACTGCTACTGATGTTGATAAAGGTACTGATAATAATGTTAAGAATTCTGTTGATAATGTATCTAATGGTAAGTCTAAAGCTAAAATAAAAAGAAGCTGTGTTAAAAAAGTTCAGAAAAGGTCTATTAACGACACAAGGGGCGAGGATGGCTTAACCAACCTAAGATTACCTCCCGTCCGGCTAAATTGGTAAAAAATAATGTAGAACTGCCGTTAGCCAATAAATTTCAGAAACTATCGTGTAATAGTACAAATGAAAGTATTGATCATAGTATAGATGATAATGATGTACATATAATAGAAATGGACACCCAAACTGGACCTGATAATGATGCTATGCCTGCTCAGCCCAAAATGCAACCAATTATGGCAAAGCCTGATGTTAAATTTAGTGACTTTTTAAAAATTCTAAAGGCAGATACTAAATGTGAATTTGTAGGCAAAGTAAATGTTGAATTTCTGAAAATTTTTCTCGCTAATAAGGAGGATCACAGGATCATTTCTAGATATTTAGATGAGAAGAAAGTAGATCATTATGTGATTCTAACTAAACATGATAAACCTATTATGGTTGTCATCAGAGGGCTACCTATTGATTGCCCTGTCGATGAAATCAATGACGAGCTTCAAGCTCTTGGTTATAAAGTAAGGCGGGTTGCACAAATGCACAGAATTAGAACCCGTGCCCCGATGCCTTTATTTCAAGTGCAGCTTAGTAATGCCCCTGGGGTTGAGCAGGTTTATGACATTGTCAAACTCATAAGTTTTTATGTTAAAATTACTATGTACCATTCTAATGGAAGTGTTGTGCAATGTCTCAACTGCCAGCACTTCCATCATTCATCTGATATGTGTAAATTCAAACCCAGATGCGTCAAGTGTGCTGGACCTCATAATACGGCGGATTGCTCTGCAAAACGCCTAGATAATGTTAAGTGCTACAACTGTCTCCAAACGGATCACACAGCGAATTATAGGGGATGCCCTAAGTTCCCTGCTAATAATAATGCATCTAAGGGTAACCCCAATGTTATTAGTAATAAAAATACTGTATTAAATTCTAAGCAAAGCAGCCAAAATACTGTTAATAACCAAAATAATAATTATATTACTAATGGACTCTCATATGCTAATGCTGTGAAGAATTTAAAACCTGGAAAAACTGTCGTACCCAAATGTAATACTAATAACGTACACCCTGGTGCTTCACAAAACGAGTCTAGCCTTGGAGGCTTTATGGATGTTCTGAAATTTTTAAAAGAAATTAGCAATGTGTTTAAAGGCCTCTCGCTAAGCAATATTATTCGTAAAATAACTGACAAAATGCCTGAATTACAGGCATTTTGATCAGGAATAGGATACGCTTCAGGCCACTTGGTGAAATAATCGATGACAACGAGGATGTATTTGTTGCCATCAGCAGTTTGTGGCAGAGGTCCTAAGATGTCTAAGGCGATACGTTCAAAAGGTGCTCCTACATTGTAACGTTGAAGCTTCCCCCGGCTGCGTTTCTTCGGTCCTTTCCGACTTGCACAGGCATCGCAAGTTCGGCACCACTTTTGCACGTCATCCTTTGCATTATTCAAATAGAAACGCTCCCGAACTCTCTGCAAGGTCTGCATTATTCCGAATGACCTCCTGCAGGGCTGCTATGTAATTCTTTACGGACGTCAGGGATCCGGGATCTTGGGAGTACCAGCTGCCATCGGAATGCCTTTCCATCATCCGATTTGAATTTTCGGTACAAGACGCCGTTTCGAATATGGAGTGAGTCCCAGAGAGCCCAATATTGTTTTGTTGTGGGACTGTAGCTCGAAATGTCCTGCCAGGTAGGTTTTCTGTTTGAGGTCTCCATTAACTCAATTATGGGTTTAATATCACGGTCTTCCATCTGATCTTTCCTGATTTCCTTGTCACTCCATGGTTCTGGATCAGCCGATGTTGACGTTGTAATTTGCCGTGCGACTGGATTAACCAGTTGGTATTTAGCTTCGACCCTGGAACAATATCGGCAGTTTTCTGGGCAAGGTCTTCTAGACAATGCGTCAGCGTTTCCGTGCGACTGTCCCTTGCGATGACGGATAGTGATGTCATATTCCTGGAGCCTCTGTATCCACCTGGCTATCTGACCCTCAGGATTCCTGAAATTTAAAAGCCAGGCCAATGATGCATGATCTGTGCGGAGCAGGAATTTTCTGCCGTACAGATAATGATGGAAATGTTCTACGGCTTTGACTATGGCGAGCAACTCTTTCCTGGTGACACAGTAATTCCTCTCCGGCTTAGATAGGCACTTGCTCCAGTAAGCCACTACACGTTCTTGGCCCTCTATTTCTTGGGACAGAACAGCGCCGACACTTTCATTACTCGCATCCGTGTCGAGAATAAATGGTCTGTCGAGCTGAGGATACGTCAGGATTGGAGCAGATGTTAAGGCTTCCTTCAGATTCTTAAATGCATCCTCACATTCTTTTGTCCACACGAACTTTTGCTTGCTCTCTGTCAGCTTGTGAAGGGGTCTGGCAATGGATGAAAAATCCTTCACGAATCTCCTATAGTAGGTGCAAAGTCCTAGAAAGCTTCTCAGCTGGTGGACATTTTCGGGACGTCTCCATTCTTTAACTGCTGACACTTTTTCAGAATCCGTGCGTACACCTTCAGCAGAGATGACATGTCCGAGGTAAGTCACTTCCTGTCTGAATAATTTGCATTTAGCGGGACTCAACTTCAGATTGGCTTCTTTCAGTTTCTGAAGCACCTTTCTAAGATTTTCCAAATGTTCTTCGAAATTCTTTCCGACGATGATGATGTCATCCAGGTATATCAGACAGGCTTCGTATGAAAGACCTTTTAAAACAGTCTCCATTAGACGTTCGAATGTAGCCGGCGCATTACATAGTCCAAACGGCATCACCTTGAACTGCCAAAGTCCGTGTCCTGTAGTAAATGCCGTCTTTTCTCGGTCATCAGGA
This sequence comes from Stegodyphus mimosarum, assembly GCA_000611955.2. Classification (NCBI taxonomy): domain Eukaryota; kingdom Metazoa; phylum Arthropoda; class Arachnida; order Araneae; family Eresidae; genus Stegodyphus; species Stegodyphus mimosarum. The sequence continues at coordinate 56,492 of KK113331.1, read as the reverse complement.
TGTATTTCTACCTGCCAATATCCACTCTTTAAATCAAGTGTCGAGAACCACTTGCTTCCAGAAATAGTGTCCAGAATGTCATCAATTCTAGGAAGAGGGTAACTTTCCTTCTTCTTAGCCTCGTTCAACCGGCGATAGTCAACGCAAAATCTGGTTGATCCGTCTTTCTTCCTCACCAGGACGATGGGAGATGCCCAGGGACTTGCTGAAGGCTCGATGACATTGCTTTCTTGCATGTCCTTTAAAAGTGCTCGTACCTCTTCCTGTTTCGCAATCGGCAGACGTCTTGGATGTTGCTTGATTGGTGGATGATCACCAGTATCGATTCTATGTTGAGTCAAACTGGTTCGACCAACGTCAGAAGACGAACGGGAGAAAACATCTTGAAGATCTTTAATAACACGCTCGGCAGCATTCTTTTCTTCATCGTTTAATTGCGCATTCTGCAGTAACTCCGATATAATGTTGTCGGAAGACACGGGTTTTGAGATGTTACTCTTTCTTTCAACGCTGATTACTGGAGTACATTCTGCAACCACTTCACCTTTCTGAATAACTTTCGCCTTATCAGTTACATTGGCAACTCTCACCGGGATAACGGTCCCCGATAGGTCGACGAGTGCTGAGGCTATTAATACTCCTTAGGGCTATTACAATTCTTGAGATATTCCATCACGCCGTAGCGGAAATTTCTATTTTCGGCTATGGATCCAGGAATTAAAATTTCTGTTCTTGCCGGTATTATGATATTGTCTTGAGTTATGGTTTTGTGGATAGATTTTACTCCTTCATCATTAATCCTAAATAAAGTTATGTCCTCAGAGGCAGAATGCAGTTCGTTATTTTTAAAGTCCAAGGAAAAGTTGTATTTCCTTAAAAAGTCCCATCCGAGTATGCAAGTGTCTGTAATTTCTCCTACATATGCCGTGTGATGATAAGCGGCACTTCCAAAGGTGATGTTAACGTTTAACTTCCCTTCTATATTGATCTTCTCGCCGGACACAGTCTGGAGGGTAACGCAGGGCGGCGTCCAGATAAGTTTACCTTCGAGTTGTTGAGCCAAATCTTTTCGAATGATGGTAACATTGGCTCCCGTGTCGATCGTCATGTTACAAGGAATTCCATTGATTTGTCCCATGATGAAAATTCCGTTATTGCCGCCACTCACTGCAGAAATCTGAAGCGCTTTAAACTGGGGCTTTTCATTATCTGGCAACCTCCGCCCCCGAGATGGCCCCGAATTAGTTTCCCTCCTTCTTGATAGGCGCGGTTTTTACATCCGTGCCCTGGGGTGTTCTGCAGTTTCTTCGAATGTGCCCTTCAGCACCGCAGTTCCAGCACTTTACGAATGGTTTCTTGTCACCAGTATTCCGTGTCAAAGCATTCACCTTTCTGGTTAAATCGTCTAGGCGAGCAGTCATTGGATCCACTGCTTCTTGTATGTGAGCAGCTCTGATTGGGTGGTGGTCTCTACGAGTGGCTTGCTGTGCTGCCTCGAATTTCATGGCGTACACCAGAGCACTTTTTAAGTCCTTCACATCAGCCATTCGCAGTGCTTTCTGTATTTCAGGATCCCGGATGCCGTCGATGAAGTATTGCAGGGACAGGATTTCTCTTGTTTCTGTCGGGCACTCCGAAAAGGCGAGGTGGGACAGCCTTTCAACATCCGTGGCGAGCTCCTGGAGTGTTTCCGTAGGCTTCTGTTGACGGGATTTTAACTGCAGCCTGCTATAATCTTTTAAACACTTTTCTCCAAAACGCAGCTCCAATGCGCCGGACAGAGCTTCGAAATCTAGCCTTTTGTTTTCGGGAAGAGTCTGAAGGATATCCGCTGCGTCTGCTCTCAGAGAAGCGGCGAGATGACAGGCCTTAGCTTGGGAATCCCATCCATTAGCTTTCGCAACTATAGAAAATTCTGTCTTATACACTTGCCAGGAGGTCTTCCCATCATATGTCGATAGCTTCAGAGAAGGACGAGCACTCATGGCTAGAAATTTAAAAGTATCCGAATTGCTTCCTGCCGTCGCTACGAATTTCTTTAAAGTATCAACTTCTTTTGCAACCGCAGAAACCTTGTCATCAATTTGTTGTTCGATTTGGTGTTGGACGGCAGAGACTCTTTCTTCAATTCATTGCTCCACAGCAGAAACTCTTCCTTCTATTTGTTCAACTTTATTTTCAACAGCGTCAATTCTGCCTTCCATGGCCTCAAATTTATTTTCTATTACGCTGGTAATTTCTCTTTTCATTTCCTCTTGACCTTCTTCAATCTTTTCAGCCTTCATTTCTTCCTTAACAGATTTCTCCATCTTTTCTTGAACAGAATTCATTTCATCTTTAACAGATTCTTGACCAAATTTCATGTCCTCTTTAATGGATTTCATCTCTTCTTTCACGGAATCTTGGCCAGCTTTAATTTGCTCTTTAAATGCAGCAAAGGCTGCCATAAATTGCCTTAATTGTTCTTCCATTGCTCTAGTTAATGGCATTCAAAATAACCCCACTTCTGACACCAAAAAGTGTTACGTGCGTACGGGCTCATTATATATTGAATGCACAAGTCGTTAAAAAGTTAACAAAAATTTTATTCTTTCCACAAGAAATAAATTAAAATGCTGAAATATTTCTTCACAAATCTTCGCACAATAACACAATATCTCAAACGTTTAGCAAAAACTCAGTTCAAAACAGATAAAATAGTTCTATCTTACAGCGAAATCGCTACAATCAGTACAGCATTAAGTAAACAAACAGCAGTTCGCTTTTTACAGTTACAAGTATAACAGCAACAACAACAAGTACTACTGAGATGAGGTGTTTCACCTCGGCTTTTATAAGCTTTTTAATTATCAGTAGAACAATCACGATTTTTCTGGATGGCAACAGTAATTACGAGATATTTATTTATTAAGCATTAAATGCACGCGCTCTTTTATTTTTATTGCTATTTTTTTCGACGTAGCTTTCTCTTCAAAAATCGTCTGCGTTGCTAAGGCAACATGAAGCAAATCTAATTACAATTCTAAATAAATAGCCAAATAAATGTGAAATTTGTAACAATATATTTGAAGATGTATTTGGTTCTGTTTGTAATAGAGAACATGTATAATTGTGCAAATAATTGTGTACACATTTTTACATGGAATGCGAATGGACTGTCTCGTAAAATTCATGAACTCAGAGACTTTGTAAATAAGTACAATCCCGATTTATTCTTCCTACAAGAACACTACCTTGGCCCCTCTACTCCAATTTTTGTGCAGAATTATGCTGTGCATAGATATAATAGGCCTGCCACTGTCCAGAATCCTGGAGGAGGGGGTACTGCACTTCTAATTAAACGCTGCATCCCTCATCACCCTGTTCCACTTCCACAGCTTTCAGCCATTGAGGCCTCAGCTATTTCACTCATTACAAGCACTTCCAGAACATACATTTTTGTCTCCACATACATTCCACCAGCAAGTAACCCTCAACTTGTTCGTATGGACCTGGAGGTACTACTCTCACTTGGCACACATGTTATTATTGGTGGAGACCTGAATGCTAGACACCATGCTTGGAACTGCTACAATTCTATCAACACTGGATGCATAGTATACAACTTGGCCAATTCGGCGAACCTACGCATAGCAGCTTCTAAAACTCCAAAACGGTATACTGCCCGTTCTACAGGAATCATCGACTTCTTCCTGCTCAGAAATACCAGCGTTCCGTTCGATATTTTTGTGTTGGATGAACTCTCTTCTGACCATAATCCGGGCAGAATGATTCTGAAGATCAGCAGTTATACACCACCACACACAAGAGTCTGTATTCCTGACTGGCGAAAGTTCGCCAAAACTCTAAACAACATACAGTACACGCTACCCACACAAGCAACATTCATGTCACCCACAAGCAACATGTCGCACAAGCAACATTCATGATACGGACACTGAACACACTGTTCAACTCTTTCACTCCAACTTCTCAACAACCCCATGCACAAACAACATCATTCCAGCCTTACCTTCAGAAGTTCTTGCTATTATCAAAAAGCTAAAAAGGAAAAAAAGCCCTGGGTTGGATACTATTACAATGATATGCTGAAGAAGATGCCCATCAAGACAATTTTTCTATTTACGAAGATCTGCAATATCATCCTCAACTGGCAATACTACCCACAACCATGGAAAACAGCAAAGATTGTGCCCATCCTTAAACCTGGTAAACCTGCAACAAAACCCGAATCTTACAGACCAATAAGTCTTCTCTCGTCTATCAGCAAGGTGTTCGAAGCCATTCTGCTAAAACAAATTAATACGCACCTGGACGTCAATAACATCATCATCCTGCATCAATTTGGCTTTCGGAAGAATCTTTCTACGACCAACCAGTTGTACAGAGTTATTGAAACCATTTCTGAAGGTATGGCTTCAAGGAAGGTCACCAGGGGTCTCTTCATAGATATAGCCAAGGCTTTTGATAGAGTTTGGCTGGATGCCCTTACTTACAAATTACATGTTCTGGGATTCCCAGAATACATCATAAACATTACTAATTCCTACCTTACTAGTAGACACTTTGTCATTCACATATCTGGAACAAATTCTACTTCACACCCTATCCATGCAGGGGTCCCACAGTGGTCCTTGCTTGGACCCACATACTTTAATATCTACATAAATGACATCCCTACCACACACGACACTACACCAGCTATGTATGCACATGACACAGCGATCCTAGCACAAAGTACATCTATTGGTCCAGTTATTCAACGGTTACAAAATTATATACACTCACTAGAGATTTGGCTCAACAAATGGAAAATAGCTGTCATCCGTTGACAAGACCAAGGCAGTTCTCTTCACAAGGAAAACAAGAATCAAGAGCAATCTGAAGTTCTACAACTCAAATATTCCATGGGCCAAGCAAGTCCTTTATCTTGGGGTGATCCTCAATAATACTCTTACATGGTCCCCACACATCACTTCTATTATCCAGAGGTTCCGAGTTTGTAAAGCACAACTCTATCCCTTAACTTCTCGGAACAGTGTATTATCTATAGGCAATAAGTTACACTCACTAGTTACTTATTTACTCTATTGTAATAAGTTACTTATTTACAAGTCCATTCTCAGACCATTGTTATGTTATGCCAGTCCAGTTTGGGCACAGACCAGAAAAACTAACAGGCAAAAGTTGCAGGCTTGCCAGAACATTGTTCTTCGCCAAATTACTAATGCCGAATGGTATGTTCGAAACAACAGGATACACGAGGAGCTTGGAATGAAGCTACTCAGATCCCATTACTACAAATTGGAAAACATTTTCACGCAAGGCAAAGCCTTATTGACAAAGATAGCATTAAAATCTGTACTTATGATTATAATGATCTAAATAATATGGATAGGCCCTTGGCCCAATTGAATACGACCATAATGTAAATTCTTTACCTGCTGCTCATTTCTCTTGAATCACTTTTCACTTTATTTTTGCTCTTATTCCCTGTGTATATATTTATGTTATAGTATTGATTATGATTTGTGTTTGTCGTTCTGCGTACATCCTGCATATATGTTATTTTGTCTTTAAACATCTCTCTTTCTGCTTATATATTTGGGTTTAGGTTGCTTGATATGTTTGTGCTTACTAATCACTAATCATGCTTTTTCGCCTCCTCACCAGCTCATACAGCTTGCTATTTTCCAGCTTCCTAGAAATTAATTAATTAATCTAATTAACTATTCCAGTAATTCATATTCTACACATATAATTAAAAAAAATATTTGTAAACATTTATCTCCGATACTTATTTTCTTAATTGGCTAGTTACTTTCGTACCATCTTTCGTAGCTACCAAATAAATTCTACAAGGGGTAGAGCCTTTGGGCTCAGGTACTCTGGTGTTGCAAACACCGTTCTACTGTGGATACTTCTGGTTCCGATCTGAACATGCAAATCTATTCTGAAGCCCAGTATAATTCTAACCCAAATGAGCAATCCCGCACTAGCATAACAGTGTAGTTCAGTGATGTTGTCCTGGTGGTTTCAGGTACCTGGAGTTCTCCATATGAAAGTCCGATGTGAATCAGACTGCAAGCTAAACCTGGACTTGCTGGAAAACGTCATAGAAGCCGACTGTGACGATGGCCACATTGCATGTTCTCTACTCCAAGCTAATCGCTGGAGACAGTGAGTTTCTGTGAGCGGAACACATCTGCCAGGCCTGCAAGCATATAGCCCAATCTGTTCCAAAGGTCTGTACACGGTTTACTTTGAAACTGTCGTACCTGTGGCTGAAGTTAGCTGATGAGGTAGGTCTGATGCTGTTCACCGTCTGCTTCTTTTGGCAGTTGCTGCTAAATACTGGTCGTCATTTGGCGTCGTAACTCGGGGGCGACCTGTACAGTAATGTCTATGGACATTTCCATCATTTTGGAATCATTGACAAAGCCTAGAGATGACACTTTGGGCTATTCCAAGTTCCTCGAATACTTCCATTTGAGTATGCCCAGATTCCAGGGAGGCCGATATTTCTACAATGTAAAACATCATCCACATGCGTCCTCTGTGTGATAACTATTCGACTGTGGCACTAAATGTATTGCAGAACGCTTGAGAACAATTTTAATTCTTTGCTACCATTCCTTATATACACTTCCTTGACACTCTCGCCATTGTGACGTACTATCGGTGTCATCTGATGGCTTCCTACAATTTGCATATTATTCTTGAAGATGTGTACGGTAATTCTACTGGCGAAATTTTTACTTTACAGTTCGATTTCCGGGCGATTCTGAATTATCCTTAATTTATGGACATGAGTGTATTATCAAATTCAGAAATTATGTATGTATTCATGTACATGCGTGTATACACACATATACATAGGCCCACTAGTGGCTGAGTGGTAAAATTTTGAACACTGAGTTCGAATCCACGCAAATGGGCCGAGTTCATGGGCGATTCCATGGTTTTCCCCATTTGTAAAGTGTATACTAGCAGGTTTCCTTTAGAAAGTCCTCCACAAAGGCATCCCTCCCCATAGGCAAAAAGCCCTAGTGTGCTTTGCCATACTAAACTGAACTGAAACCAAGACCACATACATACATCTCTGAATCCTGTCCTGATAACAGAAAAGTTTCGGTTAAAATTAGGTCATTTAAAGATATATAAAAAGAGTTTTAAATTAAAATCCAGATTATATATCATTATCTTGTAATAAATACATTGGACTTAAAATCACACTGTAACTATTTAATATGAGTTGAACTAAGCTGTCAATAATGCTTTGTATTTATATTAAGTACTGAAATCAAGATCAGAATGTTATGAATTAGTATTATTGTTCATATAAGTGGTTCACATTTAGAAGTCCATTCTATTATCCATAATTTAATATCCATTCTTAACAAATAAGAACAATACCATACTAATTATCACGTTTTATTTATTTTTATAGTTCTATGAATTGCAATAATTTCCTTTTCCAATATCTTCTTTTACAAAATACTTTCAGTGTATAATTCATTCTTAAAATGTTAATTTTTCTTCATCATAAGTAAAATATATACACATATTATTCGTGAAAAACTGAAGAGGAAAAAATTATTTAATTAAAATGCTCAAAGTATATGTTACGGAAAACACACATATTGACGTCTATAATACATTTATTAAAACATATTTATTTATTATAGTGAAATAATCTAATTCTCAGATTAATAGATAGAGTTTAAAAAGCAGAGCTCTAAGATATCATGTAACATTTATTTACATAAGAATGATTGTACATACATAATGATCATAAGTATGAATTTAATAATAGACAAGTTATCTACTTCTCAGATATTTCATGTTAACCTTATTTTATACTGTTGCGAAAAATTCAGCGGTTGCGCCTGTATGTAAGCTTTCCGGCATAGCACTAGGGTTGCCATAAAATAGTGTATGGTAGGGTTGCCAGATTGGCGACTTTATCGCCCATTTGGCGACCAAATCGGCGATATCCCATGGTCCAATCGGGAAGCTTCTAGAATAACTTCCTGTCGAGATATTTCTCGAAACGTGTGGAACTTAGAGAAAACCTATATAAACCCCTTCGTTTCTGACAGCCGGCATTGTGAAGATTGTGAAGTGTTGTGAAGATTGTGAGAAGTGTGATTAATTGTGAGAATAGCTGTTTACTGTGTGTGCTAAGCTACGCGAGAGTTTTGTGAACGGAAAGCGATCGAGATAGTGCTTTGCCATGAAGCTATCTTTACAGTATAGCTTGACAGTGTATTGGTGATTGTTCCACGGTGTTTATTATAAGTTTAGTGTTTCCGTGAAGCTACCTTTACACTTACAGCCTGAAGCTGTGTTGCTGATTGTTTCAGGGTATTTATTGTAGATTTTCGACGCTTTTAAAGGTAATTTTGGAACTGTGCTGCAAATAGTGATTCTTGTAAATAAATTGTGCTTTTTATTGTTCTGCATCGTGTTTTCATCGGATACTCTCAAATCCACGAACCCATGTAACGCAACAACTGGTGTCAGGTGTGGGGTTTGAACCCACGCTCTCTTTCAAGAACCAGAGTGAATGCCAGTCACCCGTCTACAGGAGAAAGCAATGGCGGAGGAAATGAAAGCTTTGATGGACATGTTAGCAGCTCTGAAAGCCGGACAAGAAGAGATGAAAGCCAGACAAGAAGAGATGAAACAAGACATGAAAGCCGGACAAGGGGAGATGAAACAAGACATGAAAGCCGGACAAGAAGAGATGAAAGCCGGATATGATGATATAAAAGCTAGATATAAAGAGATGGCAGCTGAGATAAAAGCCGTCATAAAAGGAGATGCTGAAATCACGAAAGTGGCATCTGAAGAATCAGGTGATGAAGAAATGAAGGAAGTAGCTGGTAGAGTATCTGAGAAAGATCCAGAAATTATGGATGAAACATCCAACAGGATGAAAGAAAAAGAACGAAAACATGAAGAAATAAAAGACGGGAACAAAGATTTTGATGCTCACGTGCCTGAAGTAGAGACAAAAGAAAATGAAAATGCAACTGTCCAGATCATAGAAACTGATAATGTAGTTACGAAGTCGCAGTTAACAAGCATTGAACGATCTGATGAGATGTGTTCACATGTTCACATCACTTAACATGTGATGCTGAGATGGAAGAAGCTGATGTACAATTTACGCGGAGTGCTCAAGCATTGCAAGAAAATTTACCCACTTCGCAATCCATGTGCGTGCCTCATAGTGCAGATTGTGCAGACAAGGACTTGATTCTAAACCAGGATACTTCTGTTTGTAAAGGATCCGATTGCATTCATGACCGTGGTGCAAACTTCGGAATCGGTTCCCAGGAAACGGAGGAAAATAAGTATGTAGCAACTACTAAAATTACCAAGGTGAACTGCACACACGATGCGAATAAACTACAGAGTGGTGAACGAACTGTTTCAGATCTCCCTGTGCACGAAAAGTCTGAAAGGACTGAATCTTCAGACTGTGATATGAAAAACAGAAATACACCTGAGAACTGCAGTGGAAAAGTATTTGACCCTGGTATAACTCAGTGAAAAGCCTACGACTAAAAGGTACTGGGCTCTCTGGGACTCACTTCACCTTCGAAATGGAGCCTTATATCGACTGTGGGAAAGCGACGATGGAACTAATAAAAGATGGCAGCTGCTGCTTCCTCAAAACCGAATACCTGATGTCCTGAAAGAAATACACAGCAGCCCAACAGGAGGGCATTTCGGCTATATGAAGACATTAAAGAAAGTTCGAGAGCGCTTCTTTTGGAGTTCCGCAAGAAACGACGTTCAGAAATGGTGTCGGTCTTGCGATGCCTGCGCAACCAAGAAAGGGCCGAAGGAACGCTGTCGCGGAAGACTGCAACGATACAACGTTGGAGCGCCTTTCGAGCGAATTGCCCTTGATATACTGGGACCTCTGCCATGGACTAAAGATGGCAACAGATACATTCTAGTTGTCATGGATTATTTTACGAAGTGGCCTGAAGCATATCCAATTCCAGACCAAGAGGCTGTCACTACGGCTGAAGTCCTGTTGCAGAATTGGGTATCTAGATTTGGAACTCCCCTCCAGATTCATACCGACCAAGGCAGGAACTTCACTTCGGCTGTGTTCAAAGGACTGTGCGACTTATTGGAAATAAAGAAAACACAGACCACCCCGTTACATCCGCAGTCTGACGGCATGGTGGAGAGATTTAACCGCACAATCTTGAACCACCTATCGCTTATGGTTTCCAAGAACCAAGAAGACTGGGATCGTAAGCTGCCCCTGTTCCTGCTTGCTTACCGTAGTGCCGTCCACGAGAGTACCGGCTATTCCCCTTCTCAAATGCTCTTCGGTCGTGATCTCCGTCTTCCGAGTGACCTGCTTTTCGGCCGTCCTCCGGATCTACAGTCCTCTCCTGAGGAGTACGTTCAAGATCTCCAAGCCCGGTTGGAAACGATGCACAGGTTTGCTCGAGAGCGAATTAACATCTCGACGGACAGGATGAAGAAGAGGTACGACGCAAGAGCGACCGAACATAAGTTCCAGGAAAACGACAAGGTTTGGCTGTGGAATCCGAGCCGTCGTAAGGGCATTTCTCCCAAACTGCAATCGCATTGGGAAGGTCCCTACACAGTCCTCAACAGACTGAATGACGTCGTAATACGGATCCGTAAGTCTCCCAATTCCAAACCTAAGATTGTACATTACGATAGGTTAGCTCCATACTATGGGCATAGTAATTAGTGATAGTTATTTTTGTTATGGGTACCGCGTATTTCGTAATGGTTTTATGTTTAATTGTATGATTTATGCATAGTTGCTGGTACATAGATCTTTGTAATTAGTGTAAATGTTTTTGTTATTTGTAAATACTGTAAATATTTGCAAATTTTGTTATTATTGTAATTTATTTATTTGTTTTGTAGCTTTTTCGATTATTTCTTTTTAGCTCACAACCAGGGATTGTACTGTCCGGGACGTGCAGTCCTTGGGAGGGGGCAGTGTTGCGAAAAATTCGGCGGTTGCGCCTGTATGTAAGCTTTCCGGCATAGCACTAGGGTTGCCATAAAATAGTGTATGGTATGGTTGCCAGATTGGCGACTTTATCGTCCATTTGGCGATATCCCATGGTCCAATCAGGAAGCTTCTAGAATAACTTCCTGTCGAGATATTTCTCGAAACCTGTGGAAACGAAGGAAAAGCTATATAAACCCTTGCGTTTCTGAGAGCCGGCAGTGTGATTAATTGTGAGAATAGCTGCTTACTGTGAGTGCTAAGCGACGCGAGTTTTGTGAACGGAAAGCGATCGAGATAGTGCTTTGCCCTGAAGCTACCTTTACAGTATAGCTTGACAGTGTATTGGTGATTGCTGCACGGTGTTTATTATAAGTTAAGTGTTTCCGTGAAGCTACCTTTACACTTACAGCCTGAAGCTGTGTTGCTGATTGTTTCAGCGTATTTATTGTAGATTTTCGACGCTTTTAAAGGTAATTTTGGAACTGTGCTGTAAATAGTGATTCTTGTAAATAAATTGTGCTTTTTATTGTTCTGCATCGTGTTTTCATCGGATACTTTCAAATCCACGAACCCGTATAACGCAACAATAGCATTAGAATTTTAAAAATAAGTATTCGCAATGATTTTTCTACTACTGTTTCAAAATTCTGAATTTTATGCCAGTCAGAAATGATTTTTTTTTCTCCTAGTAAACAAAATTAAACTATTTATTTCTGGAATGGTCATCAAGTAATTAAAAAATAATGCTTAGTACTATTGCAAAATTTAAGCACCTCAAAATATTCATTTTAAAATTAACATGCTGCTTTTCATCAAATAAAAAAAAAAAAAAAATTAACCAAAATGTAAACTTGTAACACTGAAAAATTTCTATCTTAAGCAAATTATTGTTAGTACATAATTTCAGCACAAACTAAATATTACAGTACATAAAAGAATACAATTTACTGCCCATAAAATTAATGATACTTATGTATTAACACAACCTCCTTGGCTCAATTTGGATTTAACACATGCGTTTTGGCCTCTTTTAAAGGATTTGAAAATAAATATGGATTTCAGATGAAAAAACAGTTTAATTACAGATATTACCAAAATTTTAGAAGCAGTTATTCTTACAAACAAACGATAGAGCTTATTTTAAAAACATAAGACTTAAACAGAGTTGAGTTGTAGCTGGTATTACTCAAACATCCTCCCACCTTGCAGTTTTGTAGGATACCAATAAATTGCAACAAAAGTTATAAATCAAGTCTACTGGGAATTTTAACATGCAGAACAGCTCTAGTAACAAAATCTGGGACTTTGGGTGATGAATCATCATCTTCACTGGAATCTGAATCATTAGCTGCAGGGCGTAGAGGCACTTTCATCCCTTCGAGCACCTTGGGCAATGAATGGTAACTTTTCGGAACTGCTGATTTCTAATGAATAAAGTCTCTGGAATGGTCTCAACTTCTCTCCATCAGCTGTTCTCACTCTGGCAACTCTTGAGCGACCATCTGCTCCAGAAAAGACTTCAATGATGATTCCTAACGGCCAGTTGATACACTTGCCATCAGTTTCTAGGAGAACGACCTCCCCAACTCGTAAAGATTCTTCCAGGCTCTTATCTTTATGAATCAACATTGCTAAATACTCATTCCGAAATCCCATTCTTAAATCCTGCCTTAATTTTTGTACAAAACGCATTCTTAGGCTTTTACTGTCGATTTCGTCTAAATCAGTTGGTTCACTGCTAGGAATACTTTGTAAGAAACAAGTGGGAGTTAATGGCTTCAGACCTTCCGAACTGTCTTCAATATATGTAAGTGGCCTAAAGTTTATTGTAGCTTCGCAGTCACATAAAATAGTTTCCAACTCTTTATAGTCAAGACTTTTCCTGCCCGAAATTCTTCTTAGCATCTCTTTCAACATTCTAATTCCATTCGATTTTCTTGATGGTGGAAAACAACATGATCTTCTCCCAATCTAAATTGTTTAGAGCATTGCTTGACCCAATGAAGTTTGTACCGTTGTTAGTGTAGATTATATTTACTCTACCTCTCCGGGCAAAGAATCTTCTTAAAGCCATAATAAAAACCTCTGTAGACAGGGAATTGACTAATTCAAGATGGACAGCCCTATAAATGGCACAGGTAAAAAGTACAACCTATGTCTTTTCGCCAGAACGCAAATACAAAGAGCCTGCGAAATCAATCGGGTTTTTAGGAAGAGATGCAAAAGGTGGTTCTGTAGGTTTGGCTTTGAATCTTTTACATGAAATACAACTAGAGCTAACTTGTTTCGCTAATCTATTGATCAAAATAATCCAGTAATTTTCTCTTAAATTGGCAATCGAGTTCAAAGTCCTGCATGTTGTAGATCAAGAAAGTTTTGCCGCGGACGCCAGTATTTTAAAGAATTCGAAAATAAATATGGATTTAAGATGAAAAAAACAGTTTAATTGCGATATTTCCAAAATTTTAAAAGAAGTTATTCTTACAAACAAACGATAGAACTTATTTTAAAAATATAAGACTTAAACAGAGTTCAGTTATAGCTGGTATTACTCAAACATCCTCCTCGGTGATTGCCCTGATTTGTACCAGACAGCGCACTACACAAAGAGTGAGTTGCGTTATAGAACGTAAAGAGAGCGGATACGACAATATTTAGGGTGTATTACCACTAATTGATATAATCACATTGTATCTGCCAGGTGGCAGAAAAGTAAACTGATGTATCAATTTACATGCCAGGGGGCATAATGCTTGTAAACATGCCAGGTGGCATACGGCTTGTAAATAAATATACAGTAAATTATCTTCATCATTAAATAAAGGAATGCGCAACAACAAGCTTCTGATCATTTGGATACGCACAACATGAAAAGGCAAAAGTTACTCATTGGGTGCAAGTTGACGGTTTTCATAACTTTTCTTAAACAGATACCCAAATTATTGATATTTATCATAACTTGGTTAACATTATCAAATTATGAAAAGAAAACATACTTTAGCAATTTAAAATATAAATTTTAATTATTAAATAAGAATTACAAAATACATTTAAAAAAAACTCGTTCATCTCTAAATCTTTCCGTAATTTTTTACCCTATCCTTTTCCCCAAGCGATTTGCTTTTGCTTGAAAAGAATTTCAGGACTCAGCATCGTGCAAACCTCAGCAGCATCAGCTATCTACCAAATAAATGTATTTCCTTGTTGTGTCCTTTAGAAATTTTTCAGCAAAATTTTGTATTCCTGTAGAATTTTGAGCGTAGTTTCTCCCATTGTTGGCAAATTCCAAAGTGCATATTTTAAAATTAAGGTAAAAAATATCACAATTTGTTTATAAAAATTGTTGGAACTTGGAATACAATCTAAAGAATGTATACAAAAATGGCAACATTGCCCTATTAAAGGATTGTTATGAGCCCGGTTGCCAAAGTTGGGCACATTTTAAAAATCTGACAAGCTCTATTGAGGTGGTTGCAAGTAATAAAATAATATTATAATATGTGCTTTTCTATATGCAGTTTTACTGTTATGAATATAAAATTTTTACTTGTAATTAAAATCTGAATATATTAATTATTTATTTGCCCTCTTATGTAATTTTGATAAATTAGCCACTATTAACACTATTTATTTTACATCATCATTAATCTTCAGTCTAATTTTAAATTTAGTTTCAGTGTGAATTTCTTTTGTTCTCTGCTTTCTTATGTTTAAACATAAAAAATATATATGAAAAGCAAACAGAAAGGGACAGATATGAAAATTTATCAGTTCATTTTCGTATATATTCTGTACAGTAATACTCTTAAACTGATTAATAGGTGGGGCTAATGAAAAGTATAACTTTACATACAGTACCTGTCAGAAAAATACATACAAACTTTAACAAATGATATGTATATATTGGTTTCAAAGTTGAATTATTTTTACAATATGTAGTTTGGTATTCCCTTAACAAGTCGGTAATCTCACATATAAGTGACACATGACAGTGAACCGAAATGGATTTGGAGGACTTTGAGGGATGTTCAGTAGTACAGGAAATCGGTTAAGCTAGAGGTCATTCATCAAAACATTATGGCAGAATGTGCAGCAGTCCCCTCAGACACGTCAACTAATTTTGTTCAAATAACTATTCAATATTGTTCTATGTGTGCAGCTGCTAATGGATACCGCTGTAACACTTTGAGCAATCTAAGTAGCTGTACAGGTACATATACAGGAAGATTGTATTACACCTAGCCTATCTCTGATATGTACGATTTGATTAACTTATAATTAAGTTTGATACTAAAGCACAAGAATTTTCTCAGTTAAAGTGTGTGCATTTTTCTGATGGGCCCTTTATAAATATAGATGAATTTCAGTTTAATAGAACCGAGGGTCAGACCACAGCACCCTAGCAAAAGTCAATGAACACTAGCAGTTCAGTCCGGGGTTCAAATCATGCGGAATGCGCTGGCTGCATGGGCACTTTCATGGTTTCCTCCAGTGTAATGTGTATAAGACCCAGTTTCCCTTTAAAAGTCCTCCACAAAAGCATACCTCCTGTTAAAAAGATAGCACTTGAGTGCTTTGCCATAATTAAATAAACCAAACGCAAAAAAAATTATGCTCACCAGTGGTGAACGGTAAAGTCGCTGAACACTGGTAGTTCGGTCTGACATTCGAATCCCACGAATGTACTGGCTGCAAGGGCATTTTCATAGTTTTCCCCATGTACAAATGTGTATTCGGGCCAATGTGCCTAAGAAAGTCCTCCACGAAGGCATCCCTCTCCTTAGGGAGACAACCCTCAAGGCTTTGCCAAAATCACAGAAACCAAACCCTGCAAAAAAGTCAGGAACAGATTATCATAACACAGTAAACCTTTTCTTGGTGATCACCTCTGAAACTGACTACATCTCAATATACAAACAAATTTTGATACTGAATATCTTCTCTTTGAGGTGATAAGCTCTACACAAAATTAAAATCATGTAGAACTGCTGGTGGTCATCTTAGAGAGGGTTCACTGTATTTATTAAAGGTCAGAAATTTATTCAAATATTTCTAAAAATGCAAATTAATCAACAAAATCTAGTATTAAGTACTCTGTTTCTGTAAGCAGAATTAATAATAACTTCCGAATTTGATTGTGTATGATGACAGTTTTTTCCATTAATGAATGTCATTAGATTGACAGATATGAAGCATTTCTATTCAGGAGCTGTTTTGCTTGGAGGGTTGTTTGGTTTATTTGATTAAGGAAAGCATGTGAGGTGTCTTATGTGGGAAGGATGTCTTTGTGGAAGATTTTCTAAGAAAAAAAACTACCTCATGTCCATGTTACATATGTGGAAAACCAGGTAAGTGGTCATGCAGCCAGCTGCCCATCTGGAATCAAACTCAGATCAAACTATCAGCGTTCCAGTGACTTTACCACTCAGCCACTATTAGGCTGTGCTTGCAGGGCCAGGAAGGAGAATAATTACATGCATTGAAAACTGAATTCTAAACTAAATGTAAAAAGATTGCAATGGAAATTCATTTATCAACACTAGTTCTTATTAAATTAAAATATTGCATAAAATTAATTTATAAAGCTATTGAATGAAACTTTTCCGTTAACATATTTAAGAATGTGTAAGGAGTAATAGATTAAGAATTATTTTTAATAATACTAAGTAATTTTCTTTTAAAGGAATTAAAAAATAAAAAAACAAAAGCTTTGTAGGCATTTATATTTATTTAAATAACCAGTTAATTTTAATTTTAAGTTACTTTCCTATTAAAGCCTTCATTCCCTAATTGTCAGTGCCAGAATATTTAAATTTAGTAGCACGTGCAAGAAATGCAAATTCTACTAGTGGAAGAATAAGCTAAATATCGACGTTCCAGTAGAGAAAGAGAGAGTCCGGGTACTGGCGTGCATGCTTATACGCAAACTTCTGTTTAGCAGTACTGCTGACGTAGCTTAAGCGCTAGTATCTTGCGGCCACTAGACTCCTCTACGCGCTGTAGGCTACAGGATTATATGAGCCCTGTAGGGTAATTCTACTATTTGTGAATATCTCTTATTTTAAGTTTGATTATACTGTTTCAGTTACCGCCCAAGTTGAGGCGTAGTATGTTAGCGTTAAGTTGACGCACTGTAAGTAAGTTAAAGAGTTTAATAAAGGGCAGTTTAACCCTTCGTGAGTGCAATCACTATCTCTCAAGGTTCTACATAACAGCAAGAAGGTAGAACGTTACAGCTTCTTTAGACAAATTATTCTACTATAAAAAATCATATACTAATGGAATTGAATCTCACTTTATCCAAAATTAACTAAATCCATTATTAGGTGATAAATCAAGTTGTGCAGAAATATTAAATATGAATACGCTCATCTCAATTATTTAAAAATCTGAATGTGAAGACCGTGAAATATTATGAAAAAAAAGATTTCTAGATTACTCGCTAGAAATATGACATCCTGAAAAATGAACCAAAAGGGGAAGTTTATATATATATATGTAATAAAAAGATAAGCAAAAAGAATAAAATTCTAAAAGTCATCATCTAAACGTACATTTGATATCTTAGTTCCAGAATTTAAAAAAGCTTGAAGAAAAAATAGTTACTAAAAAGTAAAAGTAATTGCAAAAAAAATTTAAAAAACTAAATGTCGGTATTGAAGAAATTCAACGTTTAAAAAATTAAAACACATAAATAATTAAAAATCATTTTAAGCACAAGCTAAAATAAATATTAAAAACACCAGAATAAAGTACAAAGATTGGCAGTAAATGGCAATTTAGCCTAACTCGAGTTTATCACGGACTTATCAAGGGAAAAGCGTGACAATTCCGAGCACAGCTCAATTCCATTACGCGTTTTGTCAAACGACAATAATTGAGACAGAAGCGAAAAAACATTAATAGAAAAAAAAGAAATCTACATAATACAGTTGATCTGAATTCTTATCGTTTCTTTTCCCGACACGCCTGCCATACATTTAAAATTAAAACACTACTGAAAAAAACTATACAAAAAGCTTAGTAAGAAGAATAAATTTTTTAGAAATCTAATTCTAATTCTGGCAACCTCTTTCAGCATTTTTACGCTTTTAATTTTGAAACAGCAACTGCAAAGGATGCAGGTATGTTCATTTTCTTTCACTATAAGATGCAGTTAGTCCTAGCAAGACACTTGTGTTTTATTTTTAATTTTAGCTTTGTTACTTTACAATTACTAAGTTTAATTCTTCTAGCTCATTGGGATCCCCCTTAAAATGATGTAATTTTTTACTAATGGCCTTTTTTGCCATTTATTTTCATTTCTACATTCGCCTTACCAAGCATTATGTATGGTTTTTCTTTTTCAGTTGTGTTTTAATTTATTGCAGGTGCATCGGGAAAAGAAGCGATAAAACTTGAGATTTACTGTATTAAGTTGATTTTTTTTATTTTTCTCTTATGTAAATACGTTTAAATCTCAATTTTTGTTGTTTGACGAAACGCGTAATGGTATTTAGCTAGATTTGAATTTGTCACGCTTTTCCCTTAATAAACCTCGAGTCTAGTGGCTCGGCAGTAAATGGCTAAATTGCCATTTACTGCCATTCTTTGTAATTTTAGCTTGTGCTTTAAATATGCTTTTAATTTTTAAATGTTTTAATTTTATTTTTTAAATGTTGAGTTTTTTCTCAACACCAACATTTTTTTGCGGTTACTTTTACTATTTCAGTAATTGTTTATTTGTTCAAAGTATTTTTACACTCTGGAACTACAGTATCAAATTTACTTTTAAGCAGTAGCTTTTAGAATTTTATGCCTTTTTCTAATCTTTAAATAAAATTTTGCAGCTCTATGTGCAAAATTCTTAACCAAATAGGTCTGTCTTGTTCTAGTACTACTTTCTAAAATTATATATATATAATATATAAAGATTTTTTTTTACTTACACACAATATATATACATTGATACATATAATTTATATATGATTATATATTGAAAATATATGTATGTGTGTGTATATACCTGCACACACATATAGAGCGAAAGTTTGTAAAGTTTGAAACATAAATTTATATTCTTTCTGGAACAGTAAGAAAATAATACTTTAAAAGAAAAATTTAAAAAAAAAAAAAAAAAACCATCGCTATAGCAAATTTACATTGCAAAGTAAAAATGTTGTTCATTCAGCGAACGCACTTCCTACCATGGACCTTATAAGAAATAGACCAACTCAAACAGGTTTTCTCTTATAGAGACTTAACATTGGTTGGCTATTGCAGCATGTATAATTGTCAAGAAAAAGCTGGTTGGTAGCTCCTCATTTCACAAATTAGAATTTTTACATATTTTTATTTTTGAAATTGAGATTGATTTTTAAAAATTTAGCATATTTATCAAACATATTTAATGTCCAAATAATTATAAAGCTGTTTAGAGTTTTTACCGCTTTACTGAAGAAAATATGTTTATACAAGAATTATGCATGAAAATAATGCGCAAAATGCAGTAAAAAGTGCTTTAATGAGATATATTAAATCTTACTTGAAAAAACTGTGACTTTCATAATCTCATCAATATACAATGTATCACATTTAATAATTAAAAATAGTTATGTGGTACAAACGCCATAGGTTTCAATGTTAAAGTAAACCAGATCATCCCTACTCCTTCTTGAGGACATGTGGGGGACGCGCGCTCCGCCCACTGGGTTAGTCTATCTCTTATAAGGTCCATGCTTCCTACGCTTTGATGTAAACAAACGTCAGAAATGTGACATGACTCATGTGGGCGAAGTTAATGGTGACCCACTCTGGATTGTCATTAGCAAACCCAAGCCATTGTCCTAGCAGTGCACATTTTGCTTATATGTCCCCGGGACGGGTATTCTATCAGAGCTCATAAAAGGCTGAGAGAACTCCTTGAAGAAGTCGACTGTCTTTATGGCCGGTTCTGTCTTTTTACGGCAGGTAGTCTATAATTCTTCTAACTCCCAATTGATCCGCAAACTGATATATTATCAAATTTAAGCACAAGCACTTTATCATTAAGTTACTAAGTTTGAGCATTTAGCTATTCCCCCCCTCTTCCACTCGTAAAAAAACACAGTTCAGCATGCTTCGGCTTGCTTATTTATTTAGATTACCAGAGTTGTTGTTATCACGTTTCTATACGAGATCACTATGCACAATTAACACGAAAAATATTAATAACATTTACCTAATGAATGTCGACATCTTCCATGTATATCGTCACAATTAAGTATTACCGTTCCAAGATATTGCATGAATTACACGTCATAAGAAAAAACGGTTCCAGTGATCCATAAAAAAGAATTTTTTTTTATATAAATATTTAACGCTGGAAAGACTTTTGACCTCCCAATCATTTGGCCAGCTAATTCGTCTACAGAGAAAAGAATATTCAATAAAAAATTTTTAAATAAGTTTTTATACAATAAGCTTTTATTTAAAACTCAATAATATCTTCTGTGTGTTTAAAAAATTGAAAATAGAATGCCATTCCATAAAGATATTGAATGCTTTTAATTAGACAGATAATGAAAGCATTTTTATTTCAATCAATCGGATTCAAAGGAAAGAAAATATTACAAATGCCTCCATTACTTTTCAATAACTTAGTTTGTTAATCCGTACTGGGCAGATTCAATCTGAAAGATAATCTCATATTTTATATTATACGCGGAAATTTTAGATATTCCAAATGTCTTAACACCAATTAGTTCGTAATTAGTACCCAACATTCCGTTATTCCTTTCGGTTAAAAACGATTAAAAAAAAATCTGAAAGCTTTCAGACGTTCTGTGTGTTAACTTTATTTATTAAATATCATGTTCTTCTCATTTAAATCATAAAATTCAATTCAACAGCAATACCACAAAATATTTCAAAAAGCATACCTTTGGAATTTCCGATACACAGTCTCGCGCGCTGGGGATAAAAAAAAAAAATAAATCTGCCTCCGCCGTTCAGTGTTGCTATTGCTCGCTTTAAAATCGTTGAGTTTCTTAATCAAAAACCCACAATTGCTTTAGAAAATATGAAATAGATAATAAAACCAATTCCAAATACCAAATTTGGGCTTTCAGATGCCCATCTTCGGGTGGAAACGTACGTTATTCAAAATTTGATCACTCTAGGTACCGTTGTTTTACCACAATGTGAGAAACATACATACATTTATGCAAATTTGTAATTATTTAATTTCTTATTTGGTGTCAACAATTTAAAAAAAGTGATTCACCGTTTATAACGAATCAACGCAAAATGCCAAAACGAAATTCATAGCCCTTCTGGGAAAAGGGGTAATAAGGGTTTTCATAAAATAAATTAATGAGCTAGAAGAAGAAAAATAAGCAGAAAAAGGGCACTGCAGGCCCTGGCCCAGTATGGTTGTTGCGCCACTGAGTTTAGTTTAGAAGAAAAATAACTTATCTTGTAGTACGATGGAAATAAAAAGATTAAGTTTTCTTTACCAAATTCATCTACAATTTTATATCACAAATAGTAAAGGGGTGGGGTGCCCTTGATAAACTTATTAAGGTAATAGCTTATAGTTTTTGACAACACAATTGAATTTCGTTATTTAGGTGCCAAAATTTTTGTTAAACGTGATATAAAAGTCTAGATGAATTTTGTCCCATAGAAGAATATAATACGACCTAGAATAAAAATAACTTTCAAGATGAAATACCAAACTTATAAAATACGAAAAGATATGACTGGTAGAATAAAAAATGACTATTGCCCAGAGTGTCGTCTCCAGGCTTTGGCAACGATTCCAAGATGATGGTAATGTGAGTAGACATTACAGCGCAGGTCGCCCCAGAGTTACAACGCCAAATGAGGGCTAGTATTTGGCAGTTACTGCCAAAAGAAACAGGCGGAGCACAGCCTCAGACCTGTCTCGTCAGCCACTAGTACGACAATTTCAAGGCAGACCGTGTACAGACGCTTAGGGCAGGTTGGTCTATATGCTCGTACACCTGTCAGATGCGTTTCACTTACTGCAACTCACTGTCGCCTGCGGTTAGCCTGGAGTAGAGAGCATGCATTGTGGACACCGCAACAGTGGGCTTGTGTGATGTTTTCCGACGAGTCCAGGTTTAGCTTGCAGTCTGATTCTCGCCGGACTTTCATATGGAGAGCTCCAGGTACCCGTTACCTCCAAGAAAACATCATTCAACGACACCGTTGGGTCCTTTTCACACACGGTGGTGCAGGAGTGCTCGTTTGGGGTGGAATTATTCTGGGTTCCAGAAAGGACCTGCATGTTCAAATTGGAACCATGACAAGTAAAATCTATCGGGACGTCATTCTGGAACAACATGTACGTTTGTTTCGGGGTGCCATTGGCGCACGATTTGTGTTTATGGATGACAACGCCCGTCCTCACCGTGCAAACATTGTAAGCGAATGCCTTCAATCGGAGGATATCACCCGTACGGCCTGGCCAGCATTCTCACCGGACTTGAATCCAGTAGAGCACGTGTGGGGCATGCTTGGCCGACGAGTTGCAACCAGTCAACTTCCTCCTACATGTCTACGGGAACTTCGGAGAGCATTGCTTTTTGAGTGGTGTAATATCCCCCAAGATCAGATTGATAATTTGATAATCAGCATGCCTAGGCGTTGTACGGACTGTATTGCTTCGTCTGGGAGACATACAATGTATTAATAATCACACCAACCATGTAATATTGTTTTTTTGTAGATAGTTTTTTTTTGTAATTTGCTCCAGGGAGAAAAAATCGCTAATTTTTTTAATAATATCAAACATATAGCATCTTTTTTTGCTCTTTACCTTTTGTTTAATAAATAAGCTTTCCAAATAAGTCAAATTTGTTTTGCTTCTAACTCTTCCTTTGCCTGATTTTGCATTATCCTTAATTTATGGACATGAGTGTATTTCATACAGTAGCATATTTAAAAAAAAATAGAAAAACCACTAATTGGTATCTTTTTATCATTCTTATTATAAAAGAAGGCGAAGAGTTTTGTTTTCAGTCTGTTAAAATTAAAATTTTTGCAACGATGGATTTTTTTCATGCTGAAATTTTAAAATGACAGATGTCAAATTGTTGAAAAAAAATGGATCTATTTTCGAAAATTGATCAAAAAATAAAAAATGATATTGTTGGTGCAAACAGTAAAACCTGGATATGTTAAACACCATTTTCTAATGGGATGGATGAAATTTTAAAGGGGATTAATGCTAATCAAGGGGTCGATAGCCGAATATATGCACAGGCAATTGACCGACATAATCCACAACCCACTAAATTCAATATATAAAATAAATAATTAAAGTGATACTTCAATAAAACTGTATCATGTGATAAAACTGTATCATGAAGGAAGAAATCATATAAGAGGAAAATGCATAATAATTATTTATGTTTTCTAAATCAATAATTTTTCAAAAAGTACACACTTTTTTCATGCATTAAGTGCACTATAAAAAAGTAAAATGCAGGAACACACACACAAAAAAAAAAATCGTTATTGTTACCGAAACTTGGGGAAGGGGGCAGGGGCTGTAAACAATTTAGTATTGAAACAAAAAACAGGTTGAATATTGTCGAAGCAGACGAGTTAAGAATTGAAAAATTTAATGCCAAATAGTAAACAAAATTATATCATCAAGTGCAGCGATTGATAATTTAAATCGAACTTTTGTGCAATTAAATTCTGTGATTTTGTTCCTTAAAACTTGTTTATATCTGTAAAATTAAAAATAATAATAATATTAAACATAATGAAACATTAATCTAAAAAGACACTATTTTAAAACTTTTTGTTCACGTTCTCCGTTTCTATTGTTCGGGCATAACTGTGTGGTTAAAAGAAGCACGCGCACCTCTCGGCTCAGATTTGTAAAAAGAGCGAGAGTGTCGTGAACAACGACCAACAGAGTGCGCAAAATGAAATCGGGGATTCTCAAGCGTGATATAAAATGTGCGTTAATATAAAGATCTGGAGTACTTATTTATTTCTATGCGTGAGTGAGCAACTGTCATAACATCGTTGGTCCTAAATACTGGAGGATCAGGGGAATTTCTGAAGTAAGTGAAACTTTTGTGAAATCTAATTGTTTTGTTTGAGTAAAATGTTAAAGAATTAGGCTTACAGCCGCAGAGTTAGCAAAAGCAAGAGTAGTTGAATTAACTGAGTTGATCAAAAATAATAAATACTATCAAACAGATACTGAACTTGTGAAAAAATTAATAAACAGAAAATATATTATAGACTCATTGAAATGTAAGTGTTGGAGAAATGAAATTAGTTCATAAATTATCCGGAGGTGTAGAAACAAAAGAAAAATTGCATTCTAAATATATACTTCATTTGAGTAGCCTTGACATACTTGCCAACCCACGACTCTCAAAAATCGGGAGATCGATTTTCACCGATAAGAAAAGTTTTAAATGATAAAAATATATTTTTAATAATGAATTAACTTCAAACCAAACCAATCTCAAAGTTCAGTTACTAATTCTTAAATGCAAACAGTACATTTTGCATTAATAACTTTTTGGTCCTTTGTGTCCATAAAAAAAATTAACTTTTCTTTTTTTTCAATAGAACTCATGTTGTCCTTGTTTATGTGTACGAACATGTTTGAGAACATTGGCCCTTCCACTGTGAGAAATCGAAAAATTGCAACGGTACACATCAGAAATGCATTACATTTTATTGAGGAAATATTAGATGGAAAGTCATCTATCTGTGCACGATTTTTGAAAAGTACCCGAGTGTTTTACCTTTTTCGCAGACGTAACTAATACGAAATATCGTAATTTCTTAAACTATTTCTCAAAAGCAAGTACTTTCACACAGGTTAGTGACAAGATGAACGAAATAACAACTTCGATCTTGCTTTGTGCTCTTTGGCTAATATGTACCAGAAGACACGCAGTGGCACTCGATGCTCATTAGAAAAATGGAATATGACGTTTTCAGACACATGTTCTCACTCACAAAGCATAAGCGCACCATAATTTCTCACTGATGAAATTCCTTTGGTTTTCTATGCAGTCAAAAGAAAAAACCAGATGCTTTCAGACACCCGAAATCAGTTTTTTGAGGATGAAAATAGCGGCAGTATTAAGCAAAACTGCATAAAAATCGTGAAAAATTTTTAGAATAAGAGAAAGTCAGGAGAAATACATTGTAAATAGGTTTGGAGGGAGAACGGTCGGAAATCTCCCGCCTAAGTCCGGGAGAGTTGGCAACTCTGCCTTGATATTAAAAACGTATGTAGTGTGCATTCTTTAAGTGAATCTGTTATTTGTTCTGATGTAAAGAAAATACCTAAAGGTCCTTGGTTGAAAGAACTTCGTAAATTAAATATTCAGGTGTCAGACATAGAGGGTAATACTCCCGAAAGGAAAATTATTCACCGGAAATATTAAATGTTTACAAAGTGGTCCGGTCACGATGAAAACACGTTTGGGATGGGTTTTAATGGGTAAAATTCCAGCGAAGGAATCTTCGGGTATAAATGATTCTCTTGCATGTGTTTATTTACTGCCAAACGTCAGTAGAAAACTTGTGGAAGTTAGACGTTTTTGGTATAAATGACAAAGTTGAGTTTAAAAAGAAAGCTGAAATTCATGAGGAGACCATGCAGTATTTTGAGGAAAATTTGAATTTGGATTCGTACGGGAGATATGAAACTGCATTACCTTGGGTACTGGACCCCTAGATTTGTCTAGTAAAAAAGACTTGGCAGAAAAACGCCTGACTAATACGCGAATGAAATTATTAGATTCGAACAAAATTAAAGTTTATCAGGAAGTATTTGATCCTTGGTTGAAGGATCGAATTATTGAAGAGATAACAGAAGGCGAAGTAGGTAGAGAGCAGCACTATTCGCCTCATAGGCCTGTTTTTAAAGAATCTAGCGAAACTATGCGAGTGGGGGCGGTTTTTGATACTTCGGCACACGCCAAAGGAGAACTTTCCTTAAATGACTGTCTTGAGAAAGCTCCTAACCTAATAGAAATAATTCCAACATTGTTGAATTGTTTTCGGAAATATCCTATTGCAGTAATTTCAGTCATTGAGAAAAAAGCCTTCTTGGAAATTGGTATAAGAGAGAAGTATAGAGATTATTTACGTTTCTTGTGGAAAGGCGCAGGAGGAGAGAATACGAAAATTTATAGACATTGTCGTGTGGTTTTTGGGCTTAACTGCAGTCCGTTTTTGTTAGCTACTATATTGAACTATCCTTTAAAATGTGCCCCAGATCAGTTTGCAGCTACAACTAGTAATTTGAAGGAGTCCTTCTGTGTTGATAATTGCCTGATTAGTATTAAGAATGTTGAAGAATTGAATAGATTTGTACTAGAATTGAGAATGTTAATGAAAGTTTAATCTTAGGGGATGGCAGCCGAATTGTAAAACCGAAATAACTTCCAACTCTAAATTAGATACATCCGTTTGTGTCTTAGGGTTAAACTGGGATTTGATGGATGATACTCTTTTCTGTAGAATTGAATTACTAAAGAAAGAGGAGATTATCGCAAGTAAACGAACACGCCTTTCTTGCTCGCGTAAGTTATTTGACCCAATAGGCTTCACTTCTCCCGTTATCCTGTTCCCAAAGTTGATATTGCAAGAGTGCTGGAAATTATGATTAAGTTGAGATCAAAAATTGTCTGAACATTTAGAAAAGAAGTCCATGAAATGGGTAAAAGAACTGGAACTGCTATCTGCTATCTTAGATGTTTTTACATTGACAGATCGGTTAACGAAGATGTCAGTCTTCATATTTTCAGCGATGATAGCAAGCATGCCTCTGCTACCTGTATTTCCTTAAGGGTGAAGACCGAAAATGATGTTTCCCTAAATTTTGTGCAAGCACGCACTTAAAGAATATATCCATCCCTCATTTGGAATTATTGTCCTGTTTAATCGGAGCACGTTTGGGACGTGTGGTCTTTTCAGATTTGAACATGCCAAATTTAAGAACGTTCTTCTGGACTGACTCAACGACTGCTTTGTGCTGGATCCAGCGACACGTACGATGGGGAACTTTCGTTTGGAATCGTGTCCAAGAAATCAGAACACTTTCAAAAATAGAAGATTGGCATCACATCCCTTCGGAGCTGAATGCAGCCGATCTCCCTTCTAGAGGCTGTTCAGTTAAACAGTTTTTGCTGTCGAAATGGTGGGAGAGCCCATCATGGCTGTCAGAACCAGAATCTTTATGGTGAAAAGACACCCGAGTTGCCGGATGAAGAGGTCATAAATTCAGAAAAGCGTAAATCAGTATTGACAACTCTTAACAAAGATTCTAAACCTGACAGTTGGTATTATAGGTGCTTTTCATCTATAAAGAAAATTGTATGCATGTTAGGTTGGATTCTTAGGTTTTACTTTAAATTATGAAGAATTACAAACGAAACCTCCAAAATTTGTCAGCTTCGGAAATTGAAAGAGCAGATATGGCTCTTATGTTACTGATTCAAAGAGAATCATTTAAGGGTGTGAACGACGACGAAATTAAAGCCCGAAGACCTACAGTTGATCGCGATGGTTTGATCAGATCTAAAACCAACATTCCTTATTGCGACGAAACGGATGGCTTTAAGTTTCCCGTCATTTTTCCATGTGATCATGCAGTAGTAAAATTACTGATAATGAATGCACATAATGAGCTGCTGCATGCTGGTACTTCTATGGTGATGTCTCATTTGCGAGAAAAGTATTGGATCCTTAAGGCTCGCAAGACAGTACGAAACTGCATTAGAAAATGTGTGAAATGTCAAAGATTTAAATCCAAAAGTTGTGACGTAACTCCAGGAATTTTGCCGAAAGATAGAGTACTGGATGCAAATATTTTTGAGATCTTGGGTGTCAATCTGGCAGGACCCCTCCACCTTAAAGATGGTCGAAAGGCTTATATTGTTCTTTATACATGTACGGTTTATAGGGCCATTCATCTGGAGTTAATAACGTTCTTGACAACAGGCTTTTTTCCAGTCATTGAGATGTTTGATTTCTCGTCGCGGAAGACCATCTACAATATAAGTCAGACAATGGCAGTAATTTTAAAGGAGCAGAGAGCCTTCTACATACACTTAACTGGGAGGATCTGTGTTCAAAGGCATGTTGAGCAAAGAATTCAGTGGAAATTTATTCCTCCCTCCTCACCCTGGTGGGGCGGTTGGTGGGAACGTTTAGTTCAAATGGTAAAACAGATTCTGAGAAAAGTTTTAAGTCGTGCTGCCCTGAATTACAAGGAACTACTTACAGTACTGTGTGACTGTGAGAGAGTAATCAATATTAGGCCACTTATCTATGTGTCTGGAGATGTTGAAGATTCATTCCCATTAACACCGGAGTTGTTTCTGCGGGAGATTTCCAGATCAAGAGTACCTCATATTGATGTAGTGGACAAAGAAAAACTGAACAAACAGCTAAGTATCTACAAAAGGTCAGAGAAAAGCTCCGAGTAAGATTCCCTGTGGAATATGTAGGACAGTTACGTCAACAATCCATTAAAAACTCTACAGTTACACCTCTCCAGGTGGGTGAAATTGTTCTGCTGGAAAATAGCAACACGAAACGTGCATTTTGGAACCTGGCGCATGTGATAAAGCTGATACCTGGTCGTGATGGACAAATAAGACTTGCTCTCATAAAAACAGAGACTTCTAAGACCAGTATAAAGACTGTACAGACTTGAGCTGGATAATCCAATTCAAAAGGATATGACTGAAAATATTTCTATGACTACCAGCAGTAGTAGAACTGTCAAATCAGTGATATGTCTGTGAAATATTTTGTATTTTTTTAATACTTTGTAATAATTTGATTTATTTCTTTATTTTTCTAGGTTAAGTATTATCTGTTAGCATGTCTAGAAAATTATGGAATGCTGCATTTTCAGGTAAATTGTATTTCAATTTAATTCGAAGAGCTTAGTAGGCATAATTTTATATTTCAATATTTTATACTGAAATGCTATGCATATATTATGTTTGAAAAATATGGGAATTTACCTCCCAGTAAATTCAGGTGGGAAGAATATGTAGCGAATAGTTTATCCAACAGATGGCAGTACTTGTCAAGATCCTTTTGTAATGGTCAATGCGCATGCGCTATCGGAGTATGGGAAAAGAAGGTATGTTTTTTTTAAATATCGAGTTTATCATCGAAAGAGAATGAAAAGAATAAAAACGAAACACCCAAGTGGTACCAGTGTACTCTCCCCCCCCCCTGCCGCCAGACTTTCTGTCTAACAGCGGTAAGTCCTCGGTGAACAAACGTTCAGTTGATAATCGGGCTCGTAATGTAAACCACTTTGTCTGCAACGTCGCTACAAAGAAAAGGGAACATTCGCCAAGGGATTTGGCGACGGAATCTGTTGGCGAGAATTTCCGTCGCCAAATCCCTTGGCTCTGTGATGTGCTGATTCTTTGGTACGTAGCCGACATTTTCCCCCTCCACGACATGTATAGGAATTGAGGAACACGGGTTAAGATGAATCGTTCTTTGACTTGTCGCGATAATTTAAACTCGGAAATGATGAAATATTAGAGGAAGTTTCACTTTCACTGGCTGTTGAACTTCTATTGTCCATATCGCTACTTGAAACCAAAGAACCTATTCTTTGTTTAAACTCTTGCTAAACGTAACGGTCGAACCTGTCCAAACCAGCTTCGATATTCAGCTTCGAGCTTTGGCGCTTTTGGCAATAGATATTTCACGCATGCGCAGTTGTTTCCCTTTTCGTTGGAAGGGAGCCACTTCTGCTAAGTTTTCCTTCTTAACAGTACATATTCTTTGACTGAGCTTCTTGGTGCTTAGGAGGTAGCTAAAGAGAAGAAAAGTGTGGCAAGCAGTTCTATTGGCAGGCATAAGGGAGGGGCGGGGATTCAGAGCCATACTTTTTGAGGGTTTGTTGAGCCCAAAAAGGGGAGGGGCGAAGTAAAAATATAGTAGATGGAAGGTGGTACTAAGTTTTCGTAGTATAGAATTATCTTAGAAAAATTTTCACTGTGAAAAGTCTTAGATAAATGCTGTGAGGCAAATTTAGGTAAGAGTGCTCCAGGTATCCTGGCATTATTGATGTCATTGTAGTTATAATTCAATAACGGAATGCAATCATTCTGTACTTTTGAAATATTTTTGAAGAATTTTTTTGGCAATTTTTGCCATAAAGTTTTTAATAAGTTTCATTTTTAATTCTCTATGAATATCTTCGTTATGGATATACCATCCGCTTTTGGTAATCTGACGTAGCGTTACATTTTGAAGCACTTGCAATTTATTTATATGTACATTGCTGGCAAAACCCCAAACAGAGCAGGCGTAGGTAATAATGGAAAGCAAAATGGCTTTATAGAGTAGTAACTTGTTGTCTAGTGATAAAACAGAGTTCCGAGAAATTAAGGGGGCAAGTCTAAGTTTAGCACCTCGGAACTTATAACTAGTTGTGTAATGTGTGGGTTCCATGTGAGATTCCTATCCAAATTAACTCCTAGGTACTTTACTTGCTTAGCCCACGGGATAATTGTATCATACATTTTAATACTTTGTTCAATTTTTCTTCTCCTAGAAAATAATTTCGCTTCAGATTTGTCAACAATAATCATGATTTTCCATTTTTTAAGCCAGGCTTCAAGTGCATGCATGCGAATTTGTAGTGAGTTGGCTACCGGGTTTAGAGATGCACTTTTTGCGAGGATGCAGTGTGATCTGCCTGCATTGCTAACGCGGTGTATGGGGTATGTCGTTCACATATAATAGAAAGTATATGGGTCCTACAAGGGATCCTTGCGGTACCTCGGCATAGATAGGCCGTTTTTCTGAGTATTTTTGTTTATAGCAAACGACAAAGTCCTGGGTGTTTTGCTTGGAGGGTTTATTTGCAACTATTTCTGAGAAAAGTTTTTGGGTGCTTGTGGATTTACTATTCTGGGTTTAGGGAATTTTACACATCCACAGTAACAAGCTGGGTGGGAATTACTGCAGTTTACACAAAGAGGGTTTTCTATAAATCCTTGGTTGTAGAAAAGTGAGGTTTTATAATGACCAGCGCATTTCACGCAACGAGGCAGAAGGAAGCAATTTTCTGAGGAGTGGTGCCATTTTTGGCAGTTGTGGCATTGGGGGATGAGGTTTTTATTCGTATATTTTTCAACTTAAATCATAAATAGTGAGAAATATTTTAAGATCGTAGATTGATTCAATATTAGGTGTACGGAGAAGCTGAATTTGATATAAGGGCATAGGCTGGCGTGTGCGAATTCTTGTCATTCGTACGACTTTGTATACCGTATATCCTAAGTCTGTGAGGCTATCACTGATTTTGGTGGTTTCCGTGTCGATGGGTAGTCCGCGAATGACTACTTTAATTGGCTTTTTATGATGAGCATTAATGAGGTAGAGTTCGATGGAGTTTGATTTTAGAAAAATGGTGAGTGCTTTATGATCATCTGAGGTGTTAGGGAAGATTTTTAAGAATTCTCCACTGACTTTGCTGTAGAATTTTGTGGAAGATTGACTAGCTAATTGTTCGATTTAATCACTTTGTTTGGTAGTTGAAGGTGGTTTGACCACTATGGGCGGTGAAAACGTTTGCTGAGGAGTTTCCTGTTGTTCAGATATAGAATTGCCATTTTGCAAGTTTTGATCAGGGTTAGCAGTTCCTAGGGGGCTGAATTTATTTTTAGTGCTAATAGCTTCTGTTTGCGGGTGGGCTATTTTCCCTATTTTTGCAACACGAATTGGCGTAATAAATCCATTATCCTGTTTGCAGTTATCGTCTGAGTTGCCAGAAATATGTTTTCTGAGTAATATTGTTACAAGTACTAGCATGGTTAGAGGGGGGGATGTTAGCACACTGTGATAAAATAAAATCACGTTTACCCTGAAGGTGCTCCAGTTCTTTCTTGAATTCCCGAATATTTTGAGCAAGGAGTTCTGTGTTCTTTAAAGTACGATCTGCTTTATTAATGGTATGGGTAAGCTACATCCAGTCAAAACATTACTCGATGTCGGCAGAGAATGTGCGAGTAGATTCCACTTGAAGACAGATAAAGTAAATATCCTAATTTCTGGGTTAAATGATTTCTTATTTAAAATTCGAACGAGAGTTTCGGCATGATTAGCAATAAAGATAAAAGTTATGTGAGACATTTAGACCTTTTAGTAGTACAAAAAATCACGCAAGATTTGATTCCTTCAAGGAAAATTGATATTAAACACAAAATTAGCCAATGGGAATTTTCATGTACAAGGATATATAGAGATGCTTTTACGAGCTGAGGTCTTCTTTGAAATTTTAAAGCCTGAATAGATTCGCTACGAAAACTCGAATCTTATTTTGCAAAACAACGCATTTGGGTTTATTGTGTCAGGAAGATTTACATAAGAAGAACAAAACCACGTACATTGTAGGTTAATGAAAACAACAGATGACTTAGAACAAACAATGAGAAAGTTTTGGGAGGTAGAAAGGAGATAGTAAAAAATAATGAAACCATAATATGTGAAAAGGATTTTCAGAAAACTCATAAAAGAGATAAATTGGGTAGATATGTTGCAACTATGCCTTTAAAGGAAGATCCTCGTGCCTAGGACAGCCAAAGGACATTGCTTTGAAGAAATTAACAGCCTTGTGGAGAAGATTGAGTTTAGATTATTTAAAATTATACAGAGTGTTTAGCAGAGTATGAGCAAATGGGACACATGTGTGAAGTAACAGAAAAGAAAATGAGACTGGCTCATATTTTATACTCCATTTAGGTGTGTATAGACCTGAAATTCCACTAAGCTTAGGGTGGTATTCAATGCTTCATGTCTTACAACTAAAGGAAACCCATCGAACTCATTACAGTACAACGGAGGTGTGATTCAAGACGATATTTTTTGCTTTAAATGGTTTAGGAAACATATCTGAATTTACTGTCAATGAAGAGAAAATATTCCGCATAATCTGGACAACCCCCAGAACAGAAAAAACTTCAGAGAATACTTTGCAAAGAAGAAACTGATAAACCAGTCAAAGTCATCATTAATTAAGGACTGTAACATATGAAACTGTAAGCGCACCATATTTAGCAATGCGCACATCCCGACAATTAGGGATAGATGAGTACAAGCAATTTTCATTGGTTGCTCCAATAATAATGTCGGATATCTACAGGGATGACACTTTATCAGGAGCTGAGACATTAAAGGTGGCTAAAGATGTACAATATCAATTAATTGAAGTTTTCAAAAAAGGAAGCATGAGCCTTCACAAGTGGTGTAGCAATAATAATGAGCTTAATAATGAGCTCTATTATTGTAGTGATTGAATGATTGTGCTGTGGTGGTTAAACAAGAATGCTCACCAGTTAAAAACCCTTGTCGCCAACAGAGGAACAACCAGAATAGAAGAGAAACACGCCAATGTGACAATCAAAATCACTGAAACAACCTTGTATTTGGCGTACATTTTACTAAAACACTCAAGGGGGGGTATTTTTATCTGTTTTGTAACCAAGGCCATACATTTGGAATTGGTCACGGATTTGACTTCAGTTGCCTTCATAGCTACACTTAAAGACATTTGAGTCCAGAAGAGGGAAATGCAGTAAGCTGTACACAGTGCAAAAAAATTTGTAGGAGCAAATGCAGAGCTAAAAACGATGTTCAAGCTGGTAAATCAGCCAGATAACCCTGTGTCAAAATATATGAGTTCAGAGAATATTGACTGGCATAACTCCCCTTCTCGAGCTCCAAATTTCCGAGGCCTGAGGGAGGGTGGTGTTAAATCCTTCAAATATTATTGGAAAAGAGTCTCAGGGCATCAAAATTAACATAGGAAGAATTTTTAATTTAAGAGTAACAACCATTTAAGAGATGTCACATGCACTTCCCTCGGAAAGTAATCCTGCAGACCTGATCTCACGTGAAGCAGAACTTAACAAACTTATTTGCTGCAATCTATGGTTTTGTGGACCTGAGTTCCTTACTAGGCAAGAATATCCTAACTTAGATATTCCGGATGCTGTGATCAAAATGACTGTTCTAAACTGTTATGAACTTAAAAACTCAACTCTTACTTAAAAAGCTTTAAAGTTATAAGTGATACATTTTTATCTGATTTTCTTGCTATAAATAATAGTTATTGTAAACTTGTTCGAGATTTAAGCTTTAGTTGCAGGTTTTTGAGAAACTGTCGAAAAAAAGAAAGGCTAATAGGAGTCATCAACAGAATAAATTGTTAAAGCTGAGAAAATATTAATCAAATTAGTAGAGAAAGAATCATTTCTTAGTGAAATCAGTTGTATTTAAAAAAAAAAAAAGTATTAAGTCCTAAGAGCCAGGTAAGTTTCATCTATGTACTGATGGATAATATACATAATTAATTGGATTGTTAAGAGTTGGTGGTAGACTTGAGCATATAGCGATTTAAATTATGATAAAAAATTTTCAATTCTGCTACCATCTAATCAAAAGTTAACTGAAATTATAGTTGAATATTATGTTCAACATTCACATAATGGACCTAATTCTTTATTATATGTATAAGGTAGGGATGCACAACCTGTGGTCCGCCGAGACCTTTTCAAATTATTGTGTTGATCTGTCTCTAGAAGGGATTGCGAGCAGAAAAAATTTTGTCGCTTCCCCCTTCATTACTTATTCTTCACTTCGACAGTTTTGGCACTGAGCCAAGTTCCCGGCGTCAAACCAAGCACATTTCACTACCTGAACGCGAAAACCGCTTTTTGCCTGCAGCAGTTTTCGAGTCTCTTGCAGGATAGGACCATTTTATAGACCTTGCCTAGCCTGTACGGCCAACACCTTTAGAAGAAACCTCAAGAAAACGTCTGTGGTATGACGTAGCACGAGTGCGTCCGCACGCATGCGCCAGTAAAAGGGACAGAAAAATATTTGTTCGGATTTGAAGCGCTGCATTCATTTGAAGAGTTGCACTTTTGGCTTCGTGAATACACATTATTTTATCACGTGTGTGTTTATTTTTCTTTTCGAAACCATTAAAAAGTTTCAAGTTTCGAATATTTCACTTTTTTCAAATATTATTTTGAAATACGAACCAACGTATAATTTTTGTCATTTTTCTTCTACGTGGTTTTGATATTTGCAATGATGAACGGATCGAAAACGAAAAGAAAGTTAGCGGACGATAATAGGAAATTTTCGGAGGCCTGGACTTCGAAATAATTTTTTGTAAAGCACGATAATAGAATTACATGCTTGATATGTGATTTTACGATTAGTGTTTGCAAGGAATATAATATTAAGCGACACTACGACGCGAAACACTCAACATTTTCAAAGCTTCAGGGAGAGAATCGAAATCGTAATATCGAATTTTTTCGCCGTTCACTCGTTGCACAAAGGAATATATTTACAAAGGCATAGTCACAATTAGATAACTGTGTTGAAGTTAGTTTGGGAATTGCAGCCTTGATTGCTAAAAGTGGCCGCCCATTTACTGATGGCGATTTTGCAAAGGAGTGTATATTGTTGGCGCCCGAGAAAGTACGTCCTGAAGCTATGCAGAAATTTAAAAATGTGAGTCTCAGCAGAATGATAATTCAAAGAACAATTGAAAATTTATCTGAGGATGTTACTGAACAACTGCAGAATGCTGCCGCCAAATTTAAGTTCTTTTCTCTAGCAGCAGATGAATCAACAGATATTACTTCAACAGCTCAGCTGCTTTTGTTTATTAGAGGAATTTCTGAAAATTTTGAAATAATTGAAGAACTTGTTGGTATGAGTTCAATGAAGGGGCGAACAACTGGAGCTGATATTTTATCCTCCGTTTTAAATTTATGTTCTGCACATAATTTTGATATTAACAAACTTGTTAGTATTACTACTGGTGGACCTCCCAGCCATAATTGCAATTCAGAATGGCATGGTGAGTCTACTGAGAAACCATTTGGGTGATAGAGGAAAAGATTTGCTTGGGTATCATTGAATCATACACCAAGAGGAGCTGTGTGTTAAAAGAACTACGATTTGACCGCCTAATGAAGGTAGTGAGTGATACAATCAATTTTATTCGTTCACATGCTTTAAATCACAGGCAATTTAAGGAATTCCTACAACACATAGATGCACCACATAGTGATCTCATATATTACTCTGAAGTACGATGGTTGAGCCGTGGAGAGGCTTTGAAAAGGTTTGTTGATTTGATTGATGAAATAATACCAT
The DNA here is from genome assembly GCA_000611955.2 of Stegodyphus mimosarum. Lineage (NCBI taxonomy): Eukaryota > Metazoa > Arthropoda > Arachnida > Araneae > Eresidae > Stegodyphus > Stegodyphus mimosarum. Next base: position 20,269 of record KK113331.1, on the reverse strand, counting down.
TCCTTGAAGAAAAAGGCAAGCAAACTAGGTTGTTAAAGCAACCATCATTCAAGTGTGACTTAGCATTTTTAGTTGATGTAACAGGCCATCTGAATGACCTAAACAAAAGATTGATGAGAAAAAACCAATTCATCAATCAACTGGCCAATGCGGTATCTGCTTTCAAACTAAAACTCCAGCTGTTCTCAAAGCAACTTGGCTGTCAAAATTTTGTCAATTTTACTTACCTGAAGAAACTCAAGGAAAATTTTCCTGATAAACAACTGGATTAAAGATGCTGCTTATTTCATTTGAAAAGCGATTTACAGACTTTGAGTTGCATAAGATTAAATTTAAACTGTTCGGTGATCCATTTTCTATTGTAGTCGAAGAAGCTCCAGAAGATATTGAAATGGAACTTATTGATTTACAAACTTCTGACTTATGCAAATCCAGATTCCGTGATTTAGACATTCTTGACTTTTAAAACTCTACCTGCTGAATTTTTTCACTTAAAAAATAATGCAAGCAGATATGCTACCATGTTTGCTAGTACTTATATATGTGAATAAACATTTTCACTTATGAATCTAAATAAGTCAAAATTAAGAAATAAACTGACAGATCAGCACTTGCAGTCTGTCTTAAGAATATCAACAACTAATTTTCAACCAAATATACACTCACGTTTGTGAAAATTGCAACACCATGAAGGACTTACGCGAGTGAGCTGAAATTTTCAGGAAATGCAAAGTAGCTCATGATATGCAAATGATTAGAATTGCAAATCCGTAGCGCATGCGTATGCTGAGCAGCGCCCTCTGAACGGCTGATGGATCCGAATAAATAGACGGCTGTGGCGAGGCGTGTATGGTTATCGGTGGTTATCTGCTAGTGGTAAACGTTAACTCAATCTGTACTTATGCCTCGTCGACGAAAGAGAGCGAGATTTGAACAACTTACAGAGTTTGAACGAGGGAGAATCATCGGCCTTCGTGAAGCTGGATTGTCGTATCGTGCAGTAGCCTCTCGTGTGCAGCGTAACAGCAGCACAGTGATGCGCGTTTGGAAGCAGTGGACGGACGAGTGTCGGACAACTCGGAAATCCGGGAGTGGACCCCGAAATGTGACGTCAGCTCGCGATGATAGACACCTGGTCCGCATGGCGCGGACGGACCGTACAGCTTCCTCTAGACAATTGGCAGCACTGTGGTCAATAGCTACAGGTGTTTCATTGTGTGCTTCATCAATTCGTAGACGTCTGCTGCAGTGTGGACTGCGCGCACGGACTCCTTTATACAGGATCCCCCTAACGCACGACCATCGCCGCCTGCGGCTACAATGGGCCAATCAGCATAGAGACTGGCGTGCTGATTGGCAGCATGTCGTGTTTTCTGACGAATCCCGCTTTAATTTGTGGTACCATGATGGCCGCATTCGTGTCAGACGCTATGCCGGTGAACGCCACCTTCCGGAGTGCATTATCGAACGCCACAGTGGACGAACACCCGGAGTTATGGTCTGGGGCGCCATAGCATATCATAGACGATCTCAATTGCTACGAATTGTGGGCAATCTGAACAGCAACCGGTATATCCGTGAAGTTCTACAGCCCGAAGCTGTTCCCTTCCTTCAAAGCTTGCCAGGCGCTGTATTTCAACAGGACAATGCCCGCCCTCATACTGCTCGGATTGTTAAATCCTTCTTTGCAGCGCAGCAGGTACAGCTTCTTCCTTGGCCTGCGTGTTCCCCGGATATGTCGCCAATTGAACATGTGTGGGATGTCATTGGTCGGCGTCTTGCTCGTGATCCTCGTCCTGTTGCGTCTGCAGACGAACTTTGGGTACGCGTACAAACGATATGGAATGCTCTTCCTCAGTCAGACATTCAAACTTTGTTTGACTCCATGCCACATCGTGTAGCAGCACTTATTGCGGCGCATGGTGGCCACACAAAATACTGATTCTGATCTCTTGTTCTTGTTTGTTTGCTTTGAACATTTAATCATTTATTTGTACCACTACCACTCAACTGTGTATTAAATTGCATTCAATTATGACGATTCCTTCTTGGTGTTGCAATTTTCACAAACGTGAGTGTATCAAAAATTGTTGATAAAATTCAGTCTCAACCATCACACTAATGTATTTTAACTGTGGCTAACTTGTACACATTTTTATTAAAATATTTATGTATTAAATTATCATGCACAAGCCTAAGTTATACTTTTATTCAAGCTGAACTGAGTGTCTTGGCCCCAGTAGCACATGCAAGGGGAAAGGGAAACCCCTTTGCCTCCTTGCTTACATACATACCTAATGGTCTCCAGTTTAAATCTGATATGGTACACGCCTGAATTGCAAATTAAGCGATTTATTGCATTGACCCCCCCCCCAAATTTTTTCATTTGCTATTGGCCCTCGGCAACCATTTCGTTTCTGTTAGTGGCCCTTTTGCGAAAAAGGTTGTGATCCCTAGTATAAGGGAGAATTTTTGGATAGTGAAAGGGAAAAAACTGTTCAGAAAAATTGCGCATAAGTATGTAACTTGTTTTAAAGTTAATCCTAAGTCAACACAACAATTAATGGGTAATTTACCAAGGGACCGAATTGTTCAAAACTGTTCAAGATTACTGGAATAGATTTCTGTGATCCTTCCATATTAAATATAAAAACCAGAGAAAGGGAATATATAAAAAATTATGTATGTATTTTTATCTGTTTTGTAACCAAGGCCATACATTTGGAATTGGTCACGGATTTGACTTCAGTTGCCTTCATAGCTGCACTTAAGACATTTGAGTCCAGAAGAGGGAAATGCAGTAAGCTGTAAACAGTGCGAAAAACTTTCTAGGAGCAAATGCAGAGCTAAAAACGATGTTCAAGCTGGTAAATCAGCCGGATAACCCTGTGTCAAAATACAATGGTGTGCAAAAATTAAGGACGAAGTCGAAAAATTAGCATAACAGCTGAACGAAGAGCGGACAGATAGACCAATCAGGAGATTAAGTAAGGTGATGTACGGTAGCACATGCGCAGATATGCAGCTAGACGTAATGGGGGAGTGTCTGAGTAGTATAAAGCATGTTGTCGGTGTAAGATCAGTATTTCTGGCAAAGAGATTGCACGCCGTATAGCAGTTAAAATCACACCGAGTTGCTGCCTCAGCGAGAAATGGCGAATAATCAATCTGTTAGACGACGTTGGAAGAAGGCCGCAGTGCGACAAGTGTGGCTGCAGAGTTCGGAATTGCTCACAACATCATTTCACGACTTTGGAGACAATTTCAAACTACAGGAACAGCTATCCGGGGGTTTAGTAGTGGTCGTCCACGAGGAACCACACTCGCAGATGACCGGTATATTGCCTTACAGGCCAGAAGAAACAGGTAGCAGACAGCAGGAGAAATCGCTAGACACACGACACAGGCGACTGGACGACCGATATCGCGTTTTACCGTGGCCAGAAGACTGCACGGTGGTGGTCTGTTTGCACGACGCCCTGTACGGTGTGTACCTCTAACGCCTGCCCATCGGAGAAGGCGTTTTCTGTGGTGCCGCGAACATCGGAATTGGAGGGACAATGAATGCGGACGAGTACTCTTTACAGATGAGAGCAGATTTAGTCTGAGTTGCGATTCTAGACACATACACATCTGGACAGAGCGGGGAACACGCAATAACCCCTTCAACATCATCAAAAGGGACTGTTTTCGAGGTCGCGGAGTTCTCGTTCGAGCAGACATAATGCTTGGTAGCCGGACCGACCTTCATATCTCCCAAGGAGGTTCGTCACCTGGGACTGCTATTATAACGAGGTTCTTCTTCCTTACATGCGTCTTTTCACAAGGGTTATGGGTCCTCAGTTCCTCTTCATGGACGACAACGCTCCACCTCATCGCACAGTTACTGTCGAAGAGCTGTTGGAGAGTGAAGATATTGAACACATGGATTGGTCGGCAAGATCTCTGGATCTAAATCCCGTCAAGCATGTACGGAACTTACTAGGGAGACCCGTGGCATCACGTAACTTATCGCCAGTAACCGATTCCGAAACTGCGATTCGTGCTACAAGAGGAACGAGCAGCAGTGTCTAACAACAACTCATTAACAACCACATATCCAGCATACACAAATGATGTGAAACCTGCCTAGCAGTCAGGGGAGATCACATCCTCTATTAAAGACCGGATGTTTCTTGCTGGACATCCATCACAGGGACTTTTCGGCCTTCAGTCGCATTGCGCTCCATGCTACTTTTTCAATAAAGCTTCTTTTTATCCCTCTGATTTCTCTTTTAGTAAGTGTTGCTTACATTACTCATGTCCTTACGTATTGGGGATCTTACGGTATTAAATGTGTTGATTTGGAAAGTTTTTGTACAAAGTTATATTGAAAAAACCGTCTTGTCCTTAATTTTTGCACACCAGTGTATATGAGTTTAGAGAACATTGACTGGCATTCTCTGAGCTCATATATTTTGAGTGACTCTTCTCGAGCTCCAAATTTCCGAGGCTTGAGGGAGGCTGGTGTTAAATCCTTCAAATATTATTGGAAAAGAGTCTCAGAGAATCAAAAATTAACGTAGGAAGAATTTAACCTTAACTATATTAATTATATTTTTAACCTTATACAAATAGAAGGAATGTTAAATTCTAGATCTCTGGTTCCATTGACTGGCATAGAGGATTTAAATGCATTATCCCCTATTTTCTCATTGGGAGGTCAATTACTTCTACAATTGAGATAGATTTAACGACTATTAACGAGAACAGGCTTAGCCAATGGCAAAAAATAACTAAATTAATTCAGAACGTTCGGAGAAAATGGAATTTGGATTACCTATACAATACAGAGCGGGTCGGAAGTTCTTGAAATAGAATGTTAGAACAGGAGACATGGTATTTTAAAACAAGACAATCTGCCTCCATCTGAATGGTCATTCGGAAGAATTACTGATATTTATCTCGGGAAAAATAAAAAAAAAGCAAGAGTTGTAGAAGTAAAAACATCTACAGGAAAATTCACGAGGCCTGTAACCAAATTACGTATTTTACCTTTTAATGCAGTTATTTTATTATTGCTGTGCTTATAATTGTGTATGGCATTCATTATCATTGTCAAGTTTACTGTACAACAAGTTTTTTGTTATTGTTTAAAAAACTCAGAATTGTTTAATATTTAATTTTACGAAACTTTACAGCTATATATATATATAAAAGAAGACTGTAACTTGAATGTTTTACAAACATTACAAGGCCCAGGGGCATGTTCGGGCATAACTGTGTGGTTAAAAGATGCGCGCGCACCTCTGGGCTGAGATTTGTAAAAAGAACGTGGCCAAAGTATCGTGAACAACGACACTTTGGCCACGTTCTTTTTACAGTACACTAGAGTATTTATTTATTTGTGTGCGTGACAGAGCAATCGTCATAACAGATATCTTTAAGTTATTGTAATTATTTGCACTATGTCATATGCTGTGTATTACACCAACACACACGCAAATAAATAAAATGAAAATTTTTTTTAAATGTGAAGGGGAGTCGATGAAGAAAACTGCTATTTTAAAGGGGTCGATACAAGAAAATGGTTGCGAATCCGCATGTTAAACGAAGATATGTGCGAAAACTCGTTTAAAAGTTAAATAAATAAATAAAAAATCATTCGAATAGTGATAAAAATCCCTTAACCATATTGTATTGTTATTCATAAACATAGCGTGGAGGAAACTTGAGCTCGATAAGTGATCTGGAAACAAATTAAAAATCGATGGCAAACTTTAGACCTTAGCGACAAACACCACGAACTAAATAAATGCTATAAAAATCATCACGGTCATAAACTAAATAAATAAATGCTACGGATAATCAATCATTACGATCCTCTGAAAATGACAATAATCTAGGTCTCAAACTTGGAAATCTCCGCATAGCACGCGATGTAACCATCTTAAGAAGCATCTCAAATCAACAAACAAGCTAAAATGTTCCTGGAACTGCGTAAAGACAAACTACGTAATAAATATAAACTACGTAAATAATGAAATAATACCCAGAATACTCTTTTCAAAACAGACGCACGTGCGAAGGAGAAGTTGGATGCTAACAATGGCCTTGGAAACCAAAATCACCCTTCAAGAAAAAAGATCGCTTTTCCGATAGCAAAAAAAAAAAAAAAATATCCTCTCTCAGCGATTAATCGATTTGCGGAAACAATGTACTTTCTGCAAAAGCCGTTAAGCTAATAAGATACGCTCTTTGCACAGCTGAAATTGGAAATTCGGAGTTTCTTTCGGCCACTAGGTCATTTCTGAGAGCAAAAATAATTGGCCATGTGTAAAAATTGCATTTGAAATGCAAGAAAATCTGATGTGGCCAGCACATGTTCTTATGGTTTAAATAGCAACGAGCTTTAAGTAATGTTTGAGACCTGAAATCACTTTCCCTGTGACGGAACAAAATCTAACTTTCTAAAAGAAGAGTTCTGCAGTACGAAATCCGATGTTAGGTCGATTTTAACTTGAAGGAACATAGGAATAGCAGTATTAGTGATGATCGTATGTAATATATCGTCTCTTCTGGCATTCGCCGGTAAGTATGTATACTCGGTGGGTACATGGAAGTAGACCGGGAAGTTATTTATATAATTTAATAGTGCCTCACCGTTACGATTGGTACGTCGGCAACCCCACTCAATATGCTTAGCATTGAGGTCACCGGCCAAAATGACATTTTTATCATTGGGAATTAATTCATTCATGATATCATCATTTATGCTGTGCTGTGGTGAGTTATACAGAGCTACAAAATAAACTAGACCATAATGGGGCAGGAGAATAGAGACAGTAACGGCTTCATAATCGTTATTACGGTCAATTTTTATTAAACAAACTTGCAGGGTATTTTTGACGTAGACTGCTACCCCCCACCTCTGTGACTCAATCTGTCGCAACGAAAACAATTGTAGTTTGCTATTTTTATGCTATGACAGGGGCTGGCAAAGGTCTCTGTAATGAGAGCTACATCTATGTCATGTATTTGTAGAAAAGACTTAAGTTCCTGAATTTTGTTATGAACGCATTCCAAGTCATTATTTGTATTGGGGCTTTATTTGGTGTGAGTAGACTCATTATCCGTTGTTATTTGGGTTTTATCTGGGTTTTTACTGAGTTCTCTAACATGTTGCGTAAACTGGAGGAAGCCAGCACTTTTGATGACCGTGACAAGTTCGGCCAATTCATGAAAGAATTTCTTTGCTTCGTTGATTGTGTCTGAGTATATTCCAGTAGATAAAGCAGCTGCTTAAGACTTCCCTTCTACTATATTCTGCTTGAAAAGACTTTAGTCTGCGTTGGCTTATTTGGGAACTTGTCGCAACGTTTGAAACTTGAAGTGTGATTTCCACCACAGTTCGCGCAACATAGAGGTTTATCTTTATTATCCTTATCTGGACAATTTGCAATAAGGTGATTTTGGCCACATCGGACACATTTGGGCTCGTAATTGCAGCTCGCCTGTGTATGATTAAATCCTTGAGACCGATAACATTGTATCGGGCCCTGCCTACCTTTGTATTCCACAACTTTAAGGACTAGGTCCCAAAGAAATCTTTCATGATAAATTTGTTTAGAATTATCATTTTTCGTGTAATTAAGGGCTTCCAACTCCTCTCTGATTTCGTCTATTTCAGTTGTAAGTAATAACCCATTAATTACCACTTTAAGGTTTTTATCCTATATATGAGTGGTGTTCTATGTCCAACTCTTTTAATATCCTGACTATTCCCCTGTAACTGTCCGCACTGCTTGTAGTGATCTTAATGCCATCGCGAATGCGGTTACCTATGAATTCAAACTCTTGTCCATGAAAAATGGCTTTTATTTTACTCCATGACATTTTTGTTTCTTTTAATATGATGGGTGGAAGTTTATTGTTTTTGGGAGTTTCTGATTGTTGGGGTTGGTTATCTGTACTATTGGTATTTTCATTACTAGTGATTAATTTCTGCGTTTCGGCATTGGTTGTATCCATTTTAACATTTTCAGGTAAAGTTTCCGTTATCTGAGGTTTGGGGTTTGTGTCGATTTTATCCGAATTTTTGTTAGTTGCCTGTATGATGACCAGCGACATAACCTGTGTATGAGTATTTAACTTGACCTTTTTTATTCCTAATCTGGAATTATTTTTGGTCTGAACAGTTTTATCTCCGTATCTTACCGGTCTCTCGTCTTTGGGAGCTTGTATCATTACCCAGTGTTTTGACATTAGTGTCACTTTCAGTACTTTCATCGCTAATTTGTATTGGGCTTCTGGCACTATCATTATCTTCTCTTGATGTGCACGCGGCAAATTGCTTCTTTCCTTGGTTTATATCCTTGTCATTTGTTCTATTTTGATCATTGAGTGCATTAACTATATATAATGAGCTTAATAAAAATGCATAAAATTTACATTCTATGTCTGATAGCTCACCTTTAGTTTCTTTAATACCCTCTAATTCGCAAATCTGCGCTTTGTATATTTCCATGGGCCTCTCCATTACGCATTAATGTAATCAAAAATCCAGCGCCCAAAGAAATAAAATAGCAAAGTCCTACGCCCCGGAATGGAGCCTGACACGACAGACAACAACGTTGCTCTCTCCAGCCTTTATATAGTCTTCACCCGGCCGCCGTACCGGAAGATGAGAGCCCAATTACGGTTACAGCTACATATGAAATCAATTATAGTTATTCAATTACAATATACATATTACGGTGATATTGGAAGGAGCCAAAGTGTCGCCTTGGCGACTTCTGGCGATCTCTTGTACAATTCAGTTCGCCAATTAAGTGGGGCAGCCATTTACTCCATGCTAAATACACTTGCCCCTGTATTCTTGTTTTTCCAGCTCAGTCTAGACTTTCATGTTACATCATGCAGAAAAATGCGACAATTTCACTAAAATTATCTGTGTAAAATTCGTAACAACAGTTAAAACAATTACTTTGATTCGACTATCATATCACTGAAAGAGAATTTGCCATTGGTAAAATTAAAAATTGCGCAAAAAAAGCTATCTGAATGGATTTTTTAAT
>KK113330.1:331935-391866 GCA_000611955.2 Stegodyphus mimosarum | reverse complement strand
ATTATTATACTAACATAAAGAATAATGACATCTATAAATTATAGATGTCATTTTTCATCATGAACATATAATAAGTACCGCGCAATAAATTTAATCTTATTAAGTATATAATAACTTACTTCTGTAAATCCTTTATTACGATAAATATAAAAAGTACCATGCAATGAGTGATTTTTATCTTGTGAGTATATAATAACTTACGTCTGTAAAACGTTTATTAAGATAAATATCATAAGTACCACGCAACAGTTGTTTTTAACGTATTAAGTTATAATAACTTACATCTGTAAAACGTTTATTAAGAGGTAACTTCGCTTACTAAACATTTTGCAGAAGTACCTGCAGCGTAATTAGGTTTGTGGAAAGAGCGGACATGTAAAATGTGCAATATCACGGCCAGGATTTGAGTTCTGGACTTCCTGATTGCTAGCCGGACATGTTTGCAATTACATCACGAAGGGGCATAATAAGGACAGGGAAAATACCTTATATTTCGGAGTACTATTTGCTTTCTGCTTAGGAAAAAGGAATAGTCTCTGATTGAAAGATATGTGGTGCAAAAGGATCAAGATGCGAAAGAAAATTCATTTTATAAGTACAAAATATATTATCCTGAATTTCAGCACGATAGATCTTACAAAATGCACTATGCTAGGGTACCTAAGTTTTCCAGCTCAACTTTACATCACAAATCCTCTGAGCTGTTATTAGTTCCAGGGTTTCGGCCATACGAAGATACAATACATAGTGGGATTACTGTTTGTGCTTGATGTTCTGTAATCCTTTTTGAGTAGAAGTTAACTTAAAGAGTTCAGTGCTTCCAGCTATGTTTGAAGTGAAGTTTCTGGAAGTATTGTTAGATCAAAAACTTTGAACCATATACTTCATGACTCTTATTAACTATTGTTTGTGGCACGACCTTTTCACGTGTCTTCATTTTCTGTAAAAATTCGGTCTTTTTAGCAGTCTTGTTTGAATGCTCAAGCGCTAAAACGTATTAAAATTTCACTTTGAGCTCAAGTTAACCGCTTGAATGTATTCGAACATCTTGGAAAAATAAACGAAAATGAAGTCTAGCAACAGTTTTATGAATATATGTACAGCGAATTAAATTCTATACATAAAGGTGGTTCTAAAACGACTATGTAGTTCTCCCTAGAATATCAGATGACCATCAATTTTTTATTGTCGAAGTGTAGAAGCTAAGCCAACACGAATGTAGAATTCTTTATTAGATGAGTACCAGCTGTTGATATTTAGGACGTTGCTGAATATTATATCAGAAGAAAGTGCCAACTAGAAATTCTTTATTGAACTGAACATTCGACTGATAGTATTATTGCGTGTAAAATCATTAACAATTGGTAGCTGTAGTTGGATATGTTTGTTAATAATAAACTGAGAACGCCCCATCTTGTAAAGGTTAAGAATGAATCTCTTTATACACATTGTGAAGCTATATTTTCTGTGTACCACATTTTACCGGATTGCCAGTATTTTAGAAATTTTCATTTCAAATATATCAATAGAGATAATAATCTGCTTGACTAACGGATTGGCAAAAAACCTAGTTCTAATTATTTCATTATTTAAGTTCCATTCGGTATTTAAATTTAACTAAAAAAGTAGGTTGTAGTATACTATATTAGGTACATATAAAAAATTGCATTTTAATATAAACATATGTGGTATTTATGTTTAAGATTTACCAACAAAATGTTATTAATCCAAAGGGCGTTAGCCCAGAAGGGATAATAATTTCGTTTTGGCATTTTGTGGCGTTTCACTATAAACAGCGTTTCATTTTTATTCCCACCAAATATTGTCGCCCTGTATTGTATTTAACGAAATTAAATAATGAAGAATTTGCATAAATGTATGGATGTTTCTCGCATTGTGATAAAATAACGGTACATAGAGTCAACAAATTTTGAATAACGTACGTCTCCACCCGAATTTTGGCATCTGGAAGCCCAGACTTGGAATCTGGAATTTGTTTTATTTTCTATTTCTTATTTTACAAAGCATTTATATGTTTTTGATTAAGAAACTCAACGATTTCAAAGTGAGTAATGGAAGCACTGTACACACACACAAAAAAAAAAAAAGCATTTTTATCTCCAGCGCGCGAGACTGTGCCAGGAATTCTGAAAATATGCTCATTTTAAAATTATTTTGCGATATAGCTGAATTGAGTTTTATGGTTTGGGTACGAAGAACATGATATTTAATAAATAAAGGTAAAATATAAAACATTAAAAAAAGCCTCTTTAGGCGTAATATAAAATGTGAACTTTCAGATTTTTTTTAAAAATTGATTTCTTTCCTGCCTTGTTGGCTATTTTCGCCACAAGTTTGCTCATTCCAGAATTTATGTAGACTTGAAAGTCAAGCATTTGACTATAAAGCTTAGAGATTTGCGAATAGAAGTGCGCTTTCTGTTGCCTTACCGAATAAAGGAAAGATTTGTTTAAACAAAAAGCTATGCTAATGCTGGCCTTATTATGAGTTTTGTAGATTGACGTTAGATCTTGTTTTGATAAGTGTTTGAATTTCATTGCGGTCTAAGGAGAGTTTCTTCCCATGTTAGATTAAAATTGCTGAATTGATAGAAATTATGAAAAAACAGCAGAAAACCAGCTCCAGGCTGGCTGCGAAATTTAAGTTTGGTGTAGTTTAATTTAATCACTCACAAGTGAGGAACTAGAATAAACTTAGAGTGCTTTAATTATGTGTCTATTCATTTGTTCGCTAGACAGTCTAGTGATGATAATTCACCTCACATAACATAAGTAACACCTTATTGGTATTATATTGGCCTAACAAAGTTATTTTGTAAACCACCGCAGTAAGCGTTACACATATGTAAATAGTTTTATATTAAATTTTTTATCTGGGTTTTAATGTATCTGCTGATTTTATCATATTATTGTTGCATTGTTTTACGTTTGTGAATATAAGTATTTTAATTTATATTTCACCATGCATTTGTGGCATTGCAACCTGCTTTAGGTAATGTACCAAAAGAGTGCTCATTAACTAGCAATTCGAAAGGGACGCAGTTCGAAAAGTGTTGTAATATTAATCCATTCACACTTTACATTATATGTTTGGTAATTGTGACTTTGGTATATGGATACGCATTTTGACCGACCAGAGTAACTGATTGATATTTTCAATTAGATATTGAAATTAGAAATATTTAAGATTAATGATATATAATTGTAATACTCTAAATATTAATATTTTCTATTTTAAATAAATGATTTTGAATAATAAACTTAAAATGGAAATAATTTATTTCTCTAAAATACAAAAATATTTTAAACATTAAATAAAGATCTTAATAATTCACAAAGATGAATATTTTTTCCTTACTTTATTACTGTTTCCTTAATTAACCTAATTTATTAATTACTATTTATTTTTTCCTTCAATTTTCCTTAACTAACTTTCTTTATAAGAAACCACAGCTAAAAATAAATTTATCTGAACTAACCAGACCTAATCTGTTCGTAATTTACCTTTTAAATTTTATTACTAACTGCTTTTAATGCTATTCAGGAAAATGGCTTTTAATATATACGCTACAAAGTTTCATACATTTCTTTTTGAATTCCAAAATTTTGCCAACCATATATAAAAAATAAAAATAGTTTCTTAAAAAAGAATGATTTTTGCTATCTAGAAATAATGAAAAAATAAGCTAGAAATATTATTTATTTTCTCTATACTCCTCCGGCATATCGATCAGTGTTTCAATAAGTTAATAAAGCGATTTCGGTTGAAAGCTGTGCCTCATTTCTTTCGGCTCTTCAGATTTAAAGAAAAAATGACCTGACCTTAACACCGAAACTTGCACAGAAGGCTTAACGAAAGTTATGCCATCTCTATTCTAGGCATCTTCATTCTGTTGCATTTTGCTTTTGATTGAGAGAAGAGAAAAAACATTTACTACTTAACTACTAAACAAAATATTCTTTTTAATTAAAAAATTAAAAAATTAATTAAATTTACAAAAAGGAGCTTTTTTATATGACCAATTTTACCTGATAAACTATCATGCAAATTTCTGTTTATTGGAAAAACAAATTTAATTTGGTTTACAAACAATCAACCATAAATCATAGTTTACTTAAAGATCGTTAACGAATTGTTACTTAAATTTATCTAAGTGCTGCTTATTTCAACGTAGTTTAATATTTGTTAGGTAATTTACTATCAAATTAGTTCTAAAATAACGTTTTCTTCCTTTACCCATTCGGCTTTTCAAAATCAGTCTGAGCTTGTAGATGTCTAGCTCCGCATAGCCATCTACAACCCATATACACTAAGAAGTGCACAATAAAGTTCCTTTTATTATGCCCAATCACATCAAAAGGTTTGGCAAGTTACCAGTAAAACAGCTTTTGTGACGCTGACGTTGACAGTGATTACGGAAACCTATTACTGCTGTAATGTCATTTGTGTCGACTAATAAGAATGGATATATACGAGGACGGGCTTTGGTTGTACGATACATTTTATGCAGACATATTCCTTCAGAACCTTTTATTTAAGAAAAGTTATTGTGTTCTTAAAGTTTCATTGTTTAATTCCAAATTAAATAATTTTGTAATTACTAGCTACTGAAAGTGGCTCTGAAATATTTTAAGATATTTTAATTTTCTGTATTTCAAAAATGCACGAGAGGTTTGTAATACTATTAAAAGTTTTCAAAGCAGATTAAATAATGTTTCTTTTCTTTTTTTTGGTGTGTGTGTGTGTGTAGCTTTTGCGCATGAGGAAAGTGCTCGCACCGCTTTTTCATATATTATTCAGTGGAAGGAGCTAACATCAGATACAGACATATATCCAATTATATGCAATGCTCGGACATTTAGGAGAGACCAATCTACGCGATGACGGGAGAGCAGCATTAAAGAACAAGAAATGTACAGAAAATAAGTCACAGAGTTTGGCTCGTTTTAATAGCATAAACTAGATCTAAACTGTTAACAGACGCAGAGTAAATTATCGCTGGGTCTGAAGTAACAACAGAGACTAGAAAAGGTTTAAAACAACCTTTTATTTAAATACAAACTCCAAACCTAAAAGCACTCTATGTGCTAAGAAAACAATCACCACTTGTAGCGATGAAACTAAAATAACAATGAAATTTAAATTAAAGCGTAGACTAGCGGTCAAAGGCTACACAATTATATTTAAATTGAAGCTGATTCAAAACTCTAACTGTGGTAGCAATTAATGCAAAGCCGAAAAATTACAAACTTTTCAGGAGTAGCACAACTAATACAACGTGGCCTCGAGAGGCAGAAACATGCTGTGTCTTACAATTCAAAAACGTCAACTCTCTATCTGATTTACATTTCTAGTAAAGGAACGAAAAGAAGAAGGTATAGCAAAGGCTGAAATAATAAATAACTGTTTAATACAAAATAATAGTAATTTTGCAAATTATTGCTTGACTCTTAAAAAAGTATATCAGGAAAGCACATGTTTCCTGAAATTTTAGATTTTCTTAATAAATATGCAGATTTACCGCCTACTGAAGTTTTCAGTAATTTTCCCTATAAAGTAAAGAACTATTTTATATATCCTTTTTAAGCTTAAATATTGGAAAAGTTACAGTACATGAAGGAATCATAAATTGTATTATTCTATGACATACAATAAATACAATTTTTTTGTTAGGGGAGATATACCCCTCAAAATAGAATTTATTTGTAAGACGAGGAAAACCTTTTGGCTACTAAGGTTTATCTTAGGCAAACAGTCATTGTTTTTACTCTTGTAACAAAATACTTCTATAGAAATAAATTTGCTTATTACTTCTTCTAGATATTTTTTCGTTTTGGCATTATTATCTTTTCCAGTGTTGATACTTGTAACGAATAAGTGTTATTCAGAACGTGATGCGAATTAACACTTGAATCTAATCACTACTTGTTCCTCTATATTGAAGTCCTCTTGGTTCATTATATAAGATCAGACCTAGCTTCACTGTAAATCAGGTACATTTTGTTTCATTGTAGAACTGCAAATTGTGATAACTTGCTGCGTTCTTCAACTTCAAGAAATGTTATATAAGATTATATTACAAATAATAAAAAAAAAATTTGAAAGCTTTTCAGATTTTACATTACGGCCAAAGGGGCTTTTTTTTCAACGTTTTGTGTGTTACCTTTATTTATCACATATCGTGTTCCTAGCACTCAAAACATAAAATTCAATTTAACAGCAATATCGCAAAATAATTTTAAAATGAACGTATCTTTAGAATTTCCGATACACAATCTCACACGCTGGAGATAAATTTTTTTCCCCGTACAGTGTTGCCATTCCTCGCTTTGAAATCGTTAAGTTTGTTAATCAAAAATTCTTTAATGCTGTGAAAATATAAAAAAGATAATAAATAATTGAATAAAACAAATTCCAAATTTCAAATTAGGGCCTTCCAGATGCCCATATTCAGTGGAGGATTACGCTATTCAAAATTTGGTGGCTCTAGGTACCGTTGTTTTATCACAATGCGAGAAACATACTATATACATTTATGCAGATTCTTCATTATCTAATTTCTTTAAATATAACACAGGATGATAATATTTGGTGGCAAGAGTTTGAAAAGTGATACGGACATTTGCAGTGAATCGATGCAAAATGTCAAAGCGAAATTAATATCCCTTCTGGTCTAACGCCCTTTGGGCTAATAACAGGAAAATATGGGAAGTATTTTACTTTACAGCGGGTATGAATCGACGTAAGCATAGGAACATTGGCAAAATATGATCCCGGGTCCCAAGAAGAGAATAACACAGAATTCATATGGAGTGGGAGAACATAAAATCTGTCGATATTTTCGCATGAAATCTGTAGTATGGATGCATAAGGGGATATCGACTGATTTTTAAGAAAAATGTCTTTCTTCTAATATGGTCTCTGAAAACCAACGGGTATGTGATACATCATCTTGAAATCTGATTTTCCAGGGAGATCTTGGTTGAGTTTGCCAGATAATAGAATTGTTTCACGAGTCAGTTATAATACTTGTAAGCATAAAAGTAAGGAATACTAACTTCAGTTTGTTAGTTCTATTTGTTAGTATTCATAAAAGTAAGTGGTGTTAGTAAGGAAGATACATTTTTAATCCAAACTGGAATAATAAATTACGTTACGTAGAGTTATACTGTGGTCTAATCATGATTTATTGTAACCAATGGCAAAACCTGAACCGAAACAGGCTGGAAGAAAAGCAAGGAAAAGGCCTAATTTTTATTTATAAAAATATTGGAGATATGTAGAGATTATTTTAATTACAGTATAATCCAACTTTCCGTACATTACTTAACCAAACGGGATAGGCTATCCGATTGCGTTACAATTTGTTTGGAAAAATGTCAATGGATGTATCAGAAAAAGTGTAAAAATAAGGTAGAGGTGCGCTACTGGAAAGTTTTCAAAAGTCTTTTAATTGTTTCTCCGAAAATATTTACTAATTTAGCTCTTGTGCTCTTCATAAAACTTATCTTAATCACTATTTCTATATTAAGTTAGCCTGTCCTGCCTCAATCTGACTTAAGACAATTTCCTTCTTTTAATTAGAATGTTGTTATTCAGATTTTCTACGAGATAATATTGGTGTAGGTTACATTAGCTTATTTCGAAGCAGGAGAAATGAAAATGGGCAATGCCCTCGCCGGGACTCGAACCTCGGACCTCTGGAATACGTGCAGAGAGTGCTGACTATTACACCACGAAAAATACCTTGTATACTTCCCCTTTTGAAGGGTGACTGGGGACTAGAAGCCCAATTGCCAAATCCTAGTAGTGGAGAATAATCATCGAGCACAATTTTTAGCATAATTTTTCTACTGTAGAGACATCAGGTTATTTGAAAGCAGGAGACATGAAAAATGAGCAGTGCCCTCGCCGGGACTCGAACCTCGGATCTCTCAAATACGCGCCGAGTGTTCTCACCATTACACCACGAAGGCATGCAAAAAAGGCGGGAGAAATACCTCATAGTGGAAACTGTTTTATGAGTAAAATACTTCTCATTTTGGCAATTAAATACCAAAATATTATTGTTTAAAGCAAGAAAATTAACTTTTATACCTTCTTAATAATAATCAGCCTGTGGGGAAATTTGTTAGAGATTTTAATTCGAGGAAAAAATACATGTATTTTATTAACAGTATTATATTCCATTTCTAACGTGTAGGAGCAAAGAATGCAATTAATTTGATGTTAAAATACAATCTTTAATTTTTGAAAATATGTTTTTTAAATAATTGGTATTATGTTCAATAATAAACATTTTAGCTGAAATAATGTCTATATTCATAAAAATTGATTATCCGGATCCATTTCCATCTCGTTTGGTAGAATTCCGTATTGTATTAGTATATTCTTGAATAAACGTGACTATATACACAATCTTTTACTTTCAAATATTCGGATTTTCTACGTAAAGCAGAAGTTTTGCTTTATTGGAATAAATAGACTGTCTCTGAGATTCAAAGAATAAAATAAGATGAACTTAACGCATTTATTATTAGCTGCAGAAGAATTAAATAATTTGGAAACATTTCATTTGAGATACGAAACTACAGTAACATTTTAATAACCTAAATATTTCAAATATTCACAATTTCAAGAATTTGAATTGCATACTTCTAACTTTCCAAACACATGTTTTGGAGTGCTTATTATCATATCCCAGCGTATTCCCAGGACATTCTCGCTATGTCCTCATATCAGTGTACAAAGAGGTCTGAGGACTATCACCTTCTAGAGATGTACTCGGATATTGTTAGGACTAATCAGGTTCTACTTAAACGCATATCAGCAATAGTCTCGAGGCCAAAATTGCGCAAGGAAACTTCACTACAAAATGTTATAAGATATTTTGCTTTTATTTTTAAATACTTTTGGCGTTTATTCATTTGCATAAATTAAATATAATGTCTGGCTGAATTTTAGTTCAATAGAAATGTGTTGTATCCAATAATTTCATGCGAAAAAAGTAAATTTTAGTGAAACAAAATTTAAAAAACAAAGAACATATATTTAGCTTTAGCATCTATACAAACGAAAATTAATTTCATTGTTTTATTGCATTTTAAACAGAAGTGGATTGTATATTTAGTTAAATAAAGTATAACTTTTAATTGTTTAATTTTTTGGAGGCGTATTGTTAGTTTCTATATGTTGTGTAGTACTATGTTAGCTATTCGAATGAAGCTACATATCGTTAGTTGAGTTGCGAATAAAATGTTGTGCCTGGAGGTACCAGTGACACCTCAAAAAGACGTTTAATAGCCATGGTTATGAAAAGGATGTGTTTTCTTCCTTTGCGTCATTGCTGTAACGCAAGCGCAAAAATTAACTACTCTTTTTAACTGAGTAACATTTAGTGAAATAAAATACGATGAATGAAAAAATAAAAAGCTCTCACTTGCATCAGAGTAAATAAATATTTGACTTCGAGAGGAAAAAACCTAATTGTCTGAGTTTGAGGATTACCTGGAGTAGCTATAGTTCCGATTGGTCCGGATGTATCAAGTTCTAATGTACACCTTACACAAAAAGAAATGGGACAGTTCTGTATCTCCCTTTCTACTGCGTCATTTGACGAAATTTGACTTGCGTTTTCCACGTCTCGAAAGCGCGACTTAGGATACATAATACATTTATATATAGGTTTGTTCGAACGTAGATACTCTGACACAAAATGGGTCAATCTGAAATGACATGTCCATTTTTTTCCATGCTTCCATTCTACGACTCAAATTTGAGAGCATGCCTAATTTTATAAAAAATCGCACTAGCAGTTTTTAAAAATTAGTTCTAAAAAATTTTAGTTCCTCAATGTTAATTGAATTTGGTATACATTTATTAATCTTTCTTTTTTAAAATTAAATTTGCTTGGTCCCTTTTTTCCCAAGACGAAATTTAAATTCAATTCATAAAATTCACAGCTATTTTTTTATTTGTTTTTAAAATTTGCATTTTTTAGTAATTTTTATAAATTTTTCGAAAACCGTTTTGAATTATAACCTATAAATCTTTTTACCATGATCTTAAAGTAGAAATGCTTCTAAGCGTACCTCCAAAAAATTTTAATTTAGTTTATTATTCAAAATTTCCAAAGAGATACGTGAATTTATATATTGGCGCGTTTTAAATTTCGGCATCTTTGTTTCAAACAATAATAACGCCTAATGTGGTTTACGGATTTTTACGGCATCTTTCTTTCCTCTCAGGCACAATGAATTTCGCCAAGGAAATTATTCTTGACTCAAACTAAAAAAAGTGCGTCAATATAAATTTTTAAATTTAACAGTAAGTTTCTCATCAGATTTTATAAAATTTAATATTTAGGCATAATTTGAATCGCAGGATTGAAATATGGATAAAAATAGGTATGTCATTTCAAAAAAATCCGATTTTGTGTCAAAATACCTATATTCGAATAATGCTATATATAAATCTAATTTACAGCCTAAGTTGAGCTTTCGAAACCTCAAAAACGCAAGTTAAGTTTCGTCAATCGTCCAAGTGGAACGGAAGATAAAGAAATATCCAATTTTTTTTTCTCCTCCGAGTATGCAACTGAGGTTAAAGCATAGGCTAAACCTTTATGAGCAGACAATGCAAATTTGCATTTGGATAATAAATTGCTGTGAAGCTTCCAAATTTTAAATTTCAATGGTTCTACTCGGATCAGGATAGCGTATACCTTCCCTATCTTTGTATAGGTCAGATAGAAACTATAAGGTTTAACTTCAGTTTTGCATGATATGCTTAAAGAAAGAAATATATCTTGTAAAATTAGATTTTTTAAGACTTTTTATTGGAAACTAGGGTATTGAAATGAAATGAAGAGAATAGCTAGTGGGGAGAAATGGGAAAATTACTTTCTCTTAATTAGCTCCCAAAATTCAGCAGTATCGGAAAAAGTTTATTAGAAAAAAGGAATTATCAGTTTCTTCAAACAAAAAAAATCACTTTGTATTTTCAACAAAGAATTCGATTATTTTAATTAGGTCAAACATTAATCGCTCCTAATTGCTATGCCATGAAAAAAAACAGAGTAATGGCGTAGTGCATCACACTGACTGCTACTGAAGTTCATACTGTACGACTGCTGACACCAAATAAGTAGTCTGAATGGTGATAATTAAGCTGTGGTATTTTACTAAATTTCTTCGAAAAAGAAATGCATCATACTTCAAGATGTAAAATAGAGCTTTTATTCTCGCATGATTGATTCAACTGCTAAATTGATTGCACTGAATGACCAATACATTCAAATATTGACTTATAATGAAAAATTATGTCTGCAGATTATATCTTTTGGATAATGGCCTTCGAAATAACTGCATGATGTAATTTCAAATTGCAGTAGAAATTTATGTACCCTAAGACAAACTATGTCTAATTAATCTGGAAACTAAATTAGTTTGCGGAGGATCTTGTAAGAAGAAATTCTATATTGTATTTAAATTGTAAACAGAAAGGTCCCCGAAATTATCTTGGCAGATCGGTTATTAAACTAAGTGGAATCAGATTCTAGACGAAACAACTAATATTCATAAGTTTAGTTCCTAAGATATTCATGGATATAGTTAAAGAATAACAAATTGACAGTCCATGAGAAGTATCTTTTAAAAGTAGTGTATAGTCACAGTCGATTTGGCCTAAATGAAGAGATATCTTCGTGAAGGACTTTCTAATGAAAACTGAATCGTATTTACATTATACATGAGGAAAACCACAAAAAGTCCTACGCTTCCAGCCCATTCTAAGATTTTTGAATTAGGACTCAGGAATTATACCGCTCGGGTGTTGGTGGGCTACAGAAGAATGCTATCATAATTAGCTTCCACAAATATCCAAACATTAAAAAATATTATGAATCCGTTAGAAAAATTCAACAATTGTTTTAATTTAAGTAGATTAAAAGATTTCGAGATAATCTTGGATGTATATACATTCAAGCCTATAAAGGAAGTATAGGGCCCGATCCTATAATTCATAACGATAAAAAATAATATAAACATGTCTGTTATGCAAAATCTGTGAAACTTTCTTCTTAATATTAATCATATGTTTGCAAGAATGATATAATTCAACAGTTATGAGATACAATTCTATTTTGAGAAACGGAGTTTTAATGAAAATGCTTTCGGATAATAAAGAAGTTAAAAAGTATTAAAAATAAAGAAAAATTAATGAAAATTCAGTAAGATAATTCAGTAAATTAGATCTTATTTCTGGTATGAACTATATGAACCAGAAAGCTAACGCGTTATTTACTGAAGCGTAGTTTGTCGTTACGCAACTTATAAATCGCCGTCAATAATCTGGATGCCCGTTTATGCAGGATCATAAAGTTACTAATATTATTTTTTACAAAAAGAGTCCATTACCTAATCTAATGTTTTAGTAAAAATACTAGTTTAAGTGCAACGTTTTATAAGCAACCGCAACGAGCAAGCGTTCCATAAAGAATTTTTAGCTAGAAATGCGAAACAGGAATGAAGGCAAAATGAGTAGAAAACTATAGTAACCACAAACCACACGTGAACTAATTGATCCTGGACCTCCCTTGGTGGTTTCACATCTCTTTGAAGTATTCTGCTGGGGCTACGAACATCTACAACCCACAGGACGGCAGATGGATTTTCCTGGCCAGGCTGAAACGAAAACAAGATAAATGAATATTAGGCCATCACAAATGAAATCAAATGCTATTGGCTAATCTTTGGAATATGGTAACTGGTAGTTTGGCGACTTTTGGCGACATTTTAGTAAGGCGATAAAAATTATAATAATAATAATAATAATTTTTATTAATTTAATGTATATGTTTAATTATATTTTAATTAGTGTTCTTTAATTTATTTATATTTTAATTAAATGATAGTCATTTTTTGCATTATGCGTTTGTAGCATTTTGTAATCCATTTCAGTACAAGTAAACCTGCATGGAAATAAGTTAAATATTTGACACTAAGTATTTGCAACCATTTTTAATGTTTGCCTTATAAATTCGCAGGTGATTTTTATAATGGATAATTTAGAGGGAAAAGATAATTAATGTAATTTCTTGCATATTTTATTTATTTTATACGTGCAAATGTTCATCCTTGGAAAGGGTATATGCAAGCTGAACATATAAAAGTTTGCATAGTATACATAACATACTTTTTAGCGATCAGGTAATTTCATATATGTCCTTTTTTACCAACTTCAAAGATTCACAAAATTTTCCTGCATTTTCGTGCAAATTTTTCTAATTTACGAGAAAAATTATTTACATGTTTCATACATAAATTTGCCCTGTAAAAACAAATTTCTGTGCACGTTTGTTCCATTACTTTCCGGAAAATTCCGATCGTGATTTTAGCTAATAAGCACTTAGAAACAATTTCGCACCTAATCTTCGTCATGATTAAGCACTTTTGTTCCATAAAAATTCTAGCATAAACGTAATTCGGCTAGCAGATTGTTGGAAAAAATGTTGAGTTAAAAAACAAACAAAAAAAAAAAACCTTTACTTCGTGAAAACAAAATGGCGTCCCCCCAAAAAAACTGGCAGGTTGCTGTAGCAGGGTTGCTCGCCAAATTTTCGCCAAAAACCCGCTAAGTTACCATAATCCGAAGATTCACCATGCTATTACTTAAGTTAGTATTACATGAAATCTTCAGCAAAGGTTAAAATCCTCAGCTGTTTTCATATACATAAGCTACTATTCTTTTGAGATTATCCACGATTCGATAAGCTGAAAAATTTAAAACAGGATATTGCAATTAAATTTGAATTAAAGCAGTAGTATGCACCACATTCTAAAACTGAAATTTCAATTACAGGTCTTTCTCATTTATAAACGTTTTTTAAATCGCTACTATTAGCTCACATTCTTCCTATATCTTGTTCAAATTTTCAGTCGTTAATAAAATACGTTTTATTCATCCACTCAAGTTCAAATGCATTTTTTAAAGTTGTAGTGGATGACACTTGTGTTTTTAGCTCTGTGCAGCCATGAACACTTGTAATCTTTATGCTGGATATATATATTACGTTACGTTATGCTACATATAATTACCTATACGTAAGAATATGCTTTAATATGGATGACAGTTAAGAAATAAGCAAATAAGAAAGACAAATTCATTCCTTGAAATATCCTGGATCACATGGACTTATCCTTTGCTTGGATTATTGGAACAGGGACTGAGTCTGAAAGGTTTTCTTTCCTTTCTCCTATTTTACTCCTTAAAAATTGAGAACTGGACAATCGGAGAGTATACTAGTTCTAAAGAAAAAGATAAAAAATATAGATACCCGTGGTATCTATGTCTTTACACATTTCTTTATAAACCTGCTAATTTAAACCTGAAGATTACATTATAATTACTTTTAAAAGGACAATAATTTTTTTTTAGAGAATCAAAGAAAGATTAAAATTAGAAACTACGTTTTCAGAACCCTTAGATTGCTGTTGGGTTAGCGTGAACCAGGAAGAGGAGAACGGTGCGAAATTCAACTGTCACAACAGTTTCGTTTCGCCATTTTCAAAGGAGATGAGACATCCACTCTTCTTTAACGTATTGCACTTTCCTTATTACACATCCTGGAATTCAATTTCCAGAGGTAGAATCTTTAAAATTTGCAGGACTTTCTTCCTTCCTTTACTTTCAAATAAGAGGAGGTTGAATGAACTTGCACGATTCTGAAGGCTCGAATGAACAGCTTTGAAATATATGTACAAAAACTAACAATTTGGTACATTATAGAAACTGGTTATCCTCATGCAGAAGTTCAATTCCTGAATTCAGAGAGTAAATTTAAAATTAGGTTAATTAAAAAATATATTAAAAAAATCTGAAAAGGCTTCAGATTTTAACGATCGCCCAAAAGGGCTCTTTTAAAATTTAATATGATTTAACAATAGAGATTATCAATAGACATGCCCCGAGTGGAAAGGAAAAACATTTTATAGGATATCAGATGAATATGGATTTAGACTAACCTGGAAACGTTACATACGTTCTGTATATTTAAGAAGTGTAAAAATATTTGATGTAATTCTATAAAAAATACTTAGCGTTTTTAATTAGATATGTCATGAATTAAATGCACTTTTATCTAAATCAATTAGATTAAATAGTATAAAAATATATTTTTAAGAATTGAATCTATTGCTTTAAACAATTTAGTTGTAGTAGTTGTTTTTACTAATGCTCACTTGTTTGACCTATAGTCAGCCCAAGCCCACAAAAAACATCGTGGCAAAGAGCGCAAGATTTACGCCTGGCGTTGGCAATAGCCTTGAGCACCTTACAGGCGATAGTACGATTTAGCCCTTTTTCGCCCCCCAATTTTGATGGGAGAGTACCTTCCACCCCCTCTATCCCTGCCATGTACCTCTTGAGAGGACTTTCGGCTCGCCGCATATTTAGAGTGCCCCATGCTGCACGGACACTATACATTTACAAACATCCATACCTTCTCCGGGATTCGAACCCGGGCCTCCGGCACGGCAGTCAGCGATGCTAACCACTACACGGTTGGACGGTAAGAATTTAGTTTGCTAATTAATAACAGACAGATTAATTATGAAAGAATGATATCTTACGTTTTTCTGAAAGGCAACAGACTCGAATCAAAAGACGAGCAACGCAAAATCGTGCTTTTGGGCTAAACCCTCCTCTAAATCGTACTCTTAATTGCTACAGGCAAAATTACGTGAAGGGAAATAACGCGCTTACAAATACGATAAACTGATTTCATGTTAAACAAGTCACAAATTGTCCTATCAAACCGAGTCATTATTTTTATTTTCTTTGCATAATTTTTTCATATTTTACATTTATTTTTGGTACAGCTGTTACATAATACATCTTCAAAATTATATTCAAATCATATGATATACATAAAGCATTTTCAAATTAATTTATTTTGACGTCATATTCTTGAAGGCTAATGTGCTTTGTATTTTAGTGTTTTCAAATACGGTAGCACGTAAAGCAGACGATACTCGGAAATTAGATTTACGTTATTCCAATCTACTACAAAGTAATCCAGCATTTACTATAAAATAGATCGTCTTTCCGAGAAATATAATAACAATGAATGCAATGAATATACTTTATAACATGAAAATTAAGCAAGAATTTAAATGAAAGTTAGAAAATTTCACTTAAAGTGATATATTATAATTCATACTCGAGCCTTCCTTAATCGACTGCCTGATAAGTTTATTTTGCAGGACCTCGGAGTAATCACTTTCTGAAGAACTTCACTTACCATTGATTAATTAAGTCTAAGAGAGCGAATGGAATTAAGATTCTTCGAAAAAAAAACAGAAACTAATTAATCAAATGGTTAATCAATACTTTTCTCTTCATTAACGTTAAATTCGAATTCTAAGGATTTCAGTTATACTTCAGTTTTCTGTCTAGAATTTCTCGATAAATAATACTTACTGATTCATGCTGTTATTGAAATACATTGCACAGTGTTAATAAAATGTATTGAAATATGTGTTCCAGAAGAATGTTGATTATTTCAGTTTTGCTTTATTCATCTGGGGGAATAAAAAAAAATATTCCATGATCTGCATGTGGCTGTGACTAAATTAGGTAAAATTATAACAAATTTAAAATTGAGGTACAAAACATACAACCAGGCAGAGTTTTGGTAAATGTCATTCCCGGAAACCTGTTTGTTTCCTTAATTAATTTTATAAAATCCTCAGTTTAATTTTAAGATTATTTAAAAACAGTTCAAACCATCATATACAGTGTCTCACAAAAGTGATGGGACACTTGTGCTTTACAAAAGGAAACTGTAATAAAATAAATTAAAAAACTTGTAAAAATTTTTTGTGGGTGTGTTTCATACTTAAATTTAGTAACAATTATTACATAAAATACATTTTATCAAAATATTAGAATATTAATTTAATAAAAATACAATTGTTTAGAACGGAGCAAAAAATGGCTTACATAAGTGATGGGACACTTACTTTTCCATCAAATATTTATCCAAAAATTTTACTTTTTAAAAGGTTTTAATATTTTGTTGGATTTCCTTTTACTTTTAAAACATGATTTAATCGTCTTGGGATGGATTCGACTAATTTTTTTTGTGATTTCTGGAGTGATTTTACCCCATTCTTCTTGAAGCACCAATTTTAATTGTTGTTTCGAAGAAATGGTGTGTTTGCGAATTCTTGATTCCAATTCTTGCCAAATATTCTCTATGGGATTTAAGTCTGGAGATTCCGGTGGTGTTTTTATTATTTCAGGACAGTTACACAGCAGCCAGAGTCTCACGTTCAAAGCAGTGTGCTTGGGGTCATTGTCCTGGTAGAATTTAAAATCGTTATGGAGGTTCAATTTTCGTGCTGAAGATTTCAGATTTTGATTTAATATGCCAATATACTTGTACTGATCCATTATACTGTCAATAAAAACAAAATTACCGACTCCAGCGGACGACATACACCCCCATAACCCTAACTCCTCCTCCACCATGTTTTACTGTTGGCACCAAGTTCTGTTTGCGAAATTCTTCGATGGGTTTTCTCCACACCAAGATTCTACCGTCAGAACCAAATATATTAAATTTACTCTCATCAGCAAATATAACTTTATTCCAGAAATCAGAATTCTTATTTATGTTGGATTTTGCGAAAGCCAGTCTGAGTTTTCTATTCGATTCACGTCCGAAGAATTTTTTCCTGGCTGCTCTACCGTGATATCCAGTAGATCGAATTACTCTTCTAATAGTCTCGGGATTAACAATTAATCCGTATAAAGCTTGTAAATCAGCAGCAACTTTAGGAGCACTCATTCTTGGATTTTTTTTAATATTTCGAACGACGATTCGCTTTATTCCAGTGGATAGCTTTGATGGTCTGCCAGGTCTTCTTTTATCGTGAATCATATGATTCCTTTTATATCGTTTAATGATATTGAAAACTGTTGAATGACTCAAGTTAACTGTTTCAGCAGTTTCTGTAATAGATTTTCCACGTTCAATACGCAAATTAATAATTAAGTTTCGAATTTCAGGCAAAGTTTCTTTTCGTTTAGCATTCATGGCTGCACAGAGCTAAAAACACAAAAATTCCAAAACAAACTGGAGAGAAATAATGCAGACAATTTTATAAATTATTGCCAATTGCTTTTGAGTAAAAATAAAAACCCCAAAAAATATTTTTATTGCTTACTTCAGACGATTTTTGTTGAATAGTCTAATGGTGTCCCATCACTTATGTGAGCCATTTTTTGCTCCGTTCTAAACAATTGTATTTTTATTAAATTAATATTTTAATATTTTGAGAAAATGTATGTTATGTGATAATTGTTATTAAATTGAAGTGTGAAACACACCCACAAAAAATTTTTACATGTTTTTTTAATTTATTTTTCTACAGTTTCCTTTTGTAAAGCACAAGTATCCCATCACTTTTGTGAGACACTGTAGCTTTCAAGTTCATTAGAGAAAACACAGCTTTAACATCATTCATATAATGCAATTTTATCGCATCTAATTATCGGTATCTTGTAAAGATTTTAAGTTTTACTAACGTTTATTTTATTTTAAACATTTTGTTATCTTCTCTTAGTTTCCTTTTCCGGCCAGAATAAGCTCGAATAGATGTCTATGCAAATGCGGTTGGAAACTGTAGAAGTATTTAAGACATGGCTTTTAGCCAAGAGAAAAAAGAGGGAGAGAGGTTTCTCGATGCCTTTACCAAGCGTGTGCTTTTCATTGTCTGCCTTTAAGGCTAGAATTTGTATCTCGCTGATATTTGAAGACGCATTGTAGTTCTTTCCATTCCACTCACTACATACGTAGCGTTAAAAGGCCAATCTCTGAAAAATACCTTAGTTTAGTTCTATTTAGTTAAATTAGTTATGTCTTATTTTATACGTTTTAGACTATAAGTACTGGTCTCTGTATCCCGAAGTGCGGGAACGGCTGTACACTGTAAGAATAAAGGGTGAAATGTAACCCTCCTTATGTTTGTTTTATTTTCTATGCACGCACGAACATAGCTTTAAACATAGCTCCCTGTTCTGAATCAGGACTCCAGTTATGTTTGCAGTATCAACTAGAAGGAACAACCTTAGTTTCGATGTAAAGTTTGACTGACAAAAAAATAAAGCAGCCTAAATAGCAATTGTTATTTGCATCATCGAATAACAAAAGATAATTCTGCAAGTGTAATTATCAGGAAGCCTGAAGGAAATAAAATTCACAGCTGTAACATACGACAGCAGAATATACTTTTTAACAAAAAAATAATTTTTTTATCCTTTCATTTTAATAAAGGGGGTAAAGGGTATTTAAAAATGTAAATAAAGAACTATGATTGAGCATTCTGTGTTTGAGATAACTATATCAATGTATATTTATTAAAATCTGATAAATATATGTTACGTATTTCTAACTTCGAAATTTTAAACCAAAATTAAATTATTTTGTATTAAATTATCTGCTCTTAGTACTATTTATTGCATTGTATAAGCTAGGTCCTTCAGCCTGTCACTAACACAAACTTGATTGAATAGAGAGATTTTTCATGAAAATGACACACCTATCCGAAATTAATCTATTGTGACTAAACAGGTGATAGAGTGCTCTTGAGCAGTATAGTTTAGTTTTCTATTCAGACTTTTCTAATCCATATTCACTCTAAAAGTCAGAAAAAATAGGATTTATCTTTAGATATATATATATATCTTTATATATATATATATATATATATGTCTGTGTGTGTGCATGTGTAACAATTGTTATTACGTTTCGTTGCAATTATTTATTTTGAAGTAGCTTCATATTTAATATAAAGAACACAGGGGTTTAAAAAAATGGGAAAAAATTCTGAAATATTTTCAGATAGAATAATGTGCTTTACAGAAGGCATTCAAAGATAAAATGTTTGTATAGATTTGTAAGGAATCTTGACAATAAGTGTCTTATCGCTCCTTGAGGGAAGATTTGCCTGAAAAAATATACATTTACATCTCCAAAACTCGATGAACTGTGGCAAGATAGAATTTGAACAACATTTAAGATGAGGCATGTGCACTTCAGCGTTTAATTATGAAGAGATTACAACAAAGATATGAGAGGAATTCTCAGTTTGGGAATCATTGATCCTTTTGTGTATTCTCTTATTAGTTATTAAGAGGCATTAAGTGACGATAGTTAGGTAGTTTTTTTTAATTGGATTAGAAATAATGGTGGATATAATATCAAGATGTTTAAATGTCCTTCATAACGGGCTGTCGCTATGGCAAATAGTAAGAAATTAATACAAAAGTATTTAGATAGTTAAAAAGAGGGTTTTTGAAGAATAACTGCAGCAAATAAATTGGGTGTTTCAGAACAGTGATATAACATTAGGATTATATTTTCGTACTAAAAATGTAATCTTCAATGGTTCAAGTGAATGTTTTAAATGATGACAGTGTAACTGATGTAACTGAAACCTTGTAAATGTCAAATGACTCAACCTATTTTAATGTCTGGAAATAGTTAGAAAACTAGTATTTGAACGAAAATTTAAAACTTTATCTTTCAAAAATCTTCCTGTTTAACGATATAACGAGATTAAATCATAAACTTTGATCTTAGAGACGAGAGGAGTCGGTGACGTATTATAATTTGTTATAGATCGTTCTGCTTGGCTGCTCTGCAGTAGGTATATTTTGACCTGGTGAGCAGTCTATCCTGTTCTAAGTTGTACATTCATTGATAAGTATTACGTAGCATAAAGATCCTAATATGGGCTCTGCTAATGAGCGCTTATAGAAAACTTTATTGTACATGCTTGTAAATCAGGTTGCATTTGAAATGGAATACTGAGCGGTCTTTGACATGAAAGGTGTTGTGACAAAAGAAGCTAAAAATGTTTGAATATTTGAAAACATATACCACAGATTAGATTATCATACGGAAATGCCCAAAGCTACAGAATACTAAATTCACCAGAATGAACATAATAGACATAGCGTCGTTATTTGTACTATATTTATATATATAGTGTAACATTAAGACTAAAATATGAAGATGGTTTCAGGCATTGCACTGGGATTGAAAAATTGTTGAGTATTTAGGGACAAGCCAGGCTTTTATATAAGTATTGTGTAAGCAAATATTCAATTTCTTCAGGCTATCTTCAGGTGAAATGTCACTAAATTCAACGCACAAAGATTCTCGTTCACAGATAATCTACATGCATACATGCAGAAATTACTACCTTCTGATAAAAACCGTTGTCACAAAACAGAGCGCTATATTCATCAGCTCATCATGTGTAAGGAACGGCCCTGGCAGAAAATTGAGAACACTGTTCGTTGATACGGTAGTGATATATTTAACAGATGAGTTATTGCTTAATCAGCTCATTATTGCGGGAGATAAAATAATATTTATGCTGGCTGTAATAGAATCGCGCCATGTGTTATATATACTTAGTGATCCATTGTACCTTTTGGGGGTTTTACAATAATTGACACATTTAAACAATTTATAGCCCTCCAGTGTATTTTTCTCTTCCATATTTAAATATTTTGAAAATCTCTTTGATATATATTGAAATTCATTTTCACAGTCATATATTTTAATATTTTAAAATCCGTTGAGTTGTATAACAATGCAATAATCTTCGTGTACTTGTTTAGGCTAAACCTAAAAATAGTAAGGGAATGATAACGATGTAAGGTAGTATAACTATATATAACTTAGTAAAATGAAATAAAGAAATGCAACAGTTGTACTAATTCAAAGAAAAGTGTAACTGCAGTTTGATTGGAGCTGAGTTCCCTTTGTAACGTTTCATATTCTAATCCACTCTTAGCTACTGTTGGGAAGGGACATAATAAATCTCAGCCGAAAGTACAACAGTGCCTTTCACATTTAATTAGCTAAACAATTTTAGGTGTTTATTTACATATACTGAGATTATATTTCTGAAAAAAAAAATGACTCCAATGACATGCCAAATAACATTCTCACATCTCTTCACTTTAATGTTCATCTGTCCAGTTTCTTTAGCAGCACATTATTTTTATAATAAGGAAAATAAATTGTCAACAGCTATCAAGTATGAAAATAACTTTCACGGAACTTTATTAAGAGTTAATACAAACTGCAAAAAAGTACTGCATTTTTAAAAATATCAAGGTCATTCTTAAAATGCATGCCGCTAAGAGCATAATCCTTATTGCAATGTTTTTAGTAAAAAATTTAAATATTGAATAACAAATGTGTTACAAATGAGGCATAAAAATGCTGAACAACTAAACATATAAAAAGTCAGTTCATCTTACCCGGACTGGTATCAAACTCATGAACAATGGGAAAGATTTCCATTGTCATGGATTTTTCAAATAATTATGATCAATAATTATTTAATAAATCCACATGCCTATGGAATACAACAGAGCATTTAATCCCAAGGGGATCATTATCATCAGCGAAGAGAACAGAACTAAGGAAAATTATTGCAGATTTGAGTGAATATAATTTATAGCATCACAAAAGTAATTTCGATATTTTTGAAAATCGCTTCTCACTATGTGAAAAATCTGAATTTTGAAACAGTATCTCACACATTCTGATTGTCGACTTTCAAGAACACTTGAAAAACACTTGAAAGTTAAAGTTAATAAGAAGACGTTCATAAAACATAATTTGGACTGATAATCCAGACATGTTAAAAGACATTACAGCTGTAATACTAATTTCAATGTGCATAAGAGTATTCTTTAATGCAGAGTTGTGAATTTACTACAGGATAAGACAAAAAAAAGCTTCTAAACTCGTTGAACTTAAACTTCAATACAGTATCTAATTACATTACTCTAAGTTGCTCAAGCAAAGTTTCTGACACCTTGATTTGCAGCCGAGTCTAATAAATATCTAATTATTTGAATAAAATTCAGAAAAAGCGTATGCAGCATTACTATGTCTCCTAAGATTAATTTTTCTTTCAAGAATTATAACTGTAGAGACATTAGGCTATTTGGAAGCAGAAGAGATGAAAAATGAGCAATGCCCTCGCCGGGACTCGAACCGCGGATCTCTCAAATACACGTCGAACGTGCTGACCACTACACCACGAAGGCATGCGAAGAAGGGAGAAATACCTTATATACTCCCTCTTTTAAAGGGCAACTGGGGATTAAGGGACCCAGTCGCCAAATCCTGGTGGTGGAGAATCATAATCCACCACCTTTTTTAGTTCGGGCGCCACTGTAGAGTCATTAGTTATTTTAGAAGCAACAGAGATGAAAAATATGCAATGCCCTCAGTGGGACTCGAACCATGGATCTCTCGAATACGTGCTGTGCGTGCTTACTATTATACCAAGATGGCATGTTAAGAAGCCGGGAGAAATACCTTATATAACATTATAACTGCTTTACAAACTTAACGCTGTTTCATGCATTAAAATTTGAGCGATATTTCTCTAATGTTGCTATGATTTCAACTAATAGGCTGTGGCTTAAAATTCTTTAGCGTTTAAACAAATTTTAAAAAATTATCTTATCATTACTGACTCCATTTCTATTCATGTTCATTTTTTTCTGAAATTCCTGCAACAACTGCTCATTATGTAGTTAACCAGTTATTGTCGTTAATTATAATGACTTACGTTAAATGTATCACGTTAAAGGAATTATAATAAATTGGTATCATTATTACTTTCATACGCTATTTGATGTAATGCACTATACTTTTTCTCGCCTTTCTCCTTAGATATAATAATTTTCTAAGAATTTAAATAACGAGATATATTCTCCAATGATACATAAGACTGCTGCAGGATCATCCATTATCTGAAGCCTGAGTAAAATTGACTCAGAACTGTTAATTAACATGTCGAAATGCGTCAAACGTTTTAATTGCTTAGTTTAATCAAGTGCTTAATTACTTACACCAAACTTACACTGCGAAAAGGATTTACGACTTTCAGTAATAATGAAGTTTTAATTTATTAATTGAAAAATGGATGGTTTTTAAAGGCAAGAACCTAAATTCTTAACGAATTTTGAACACTTTGCATTAATAAAATTAAGTTACTGATATAATTTCTATCCTTATTAAAATGTAATGATATTATTATTCTGCTGTGTTTACTCAAACAATCAATGAAAGTGAAGAGTTGCAAACTAACAAATTCCTTTAGAATTTGAGGTTAAAAATTGAACTGCATTTATAAAATATTATTTGCTTTATTTTAAAATGGCAATCAACTGAAAGCAAATGATCTTTAAGAGGTGTTAATATAACAGGCTGGTTAGTTTATTGGTTTGGCTAACTGATTAAGGCACTGCATACTAGCACTTTTTGTTTAAAGAAGACTTGCCTTCGTGGAGGAATTTGTGAGGAAACCCGGTTTGCTTCACATGAAAAGTTCCATGAAACCAGCCTGTCTGTTAGGAACTGAAGATAGGTCAAGAATTAAATTACCAATATTCAGCAAGCTTATCCACTTGGCAGCCGCTGGTAGGTTCTTTGTGATAGGAAAGTACTTGAACGTATACAAATCAAACATGTAGAATTATTTGTAAAATAAATGTATCATAAAATTACACCAGCACTTTCACATATGCACTTCCTCGATGAAATTTAATGAAAGATTTATATTCACTGAGACTGTATGTTTAAGTCTAACCTTATCCGTTTAGTTAATGCTGATCTAAGTTTAGTTAATGTTGTTAATGTTGATCTAAGTTAGTTAATGTTGATCTAAGTTAGTTAATGTTGATCTAAGTTAATGCTGATCCGTTTAGTTAATGCTGTGTGTTAATACCTGGCTGCAGAACCCGTGATAGTTGATACAGATGTAAGTTACGAGCTTTTTATTTTAGAAGAGAAAACAGTTCAAGCCAGGTTCAGCAAGAAATTATGCGGAAAAATAATGATGCGCAATTTTGCTTTTATTAGAGTAGAGATTAGGAGCAGGGTCATCACATTTATGGTTCCCATTAACATTCTTGCCTGGCGTAATACGGATGTTGTCTAACATATACCTTCCGAATGAAACTTTTTCCAGTAACAGTATCATAGTCTTTCTGAAACTTTTTATGATATTCTAGCCAGTTAAATTTTGAATGAGTCTTTTTACAATTACTGAAGACCTTTTGACAGATGTTTTGATTTCTCAAAAGATCTTTTTGATTTCTTTTGGATGACTAGGCCATCAGGTACGAGTACCATGATTCCCATTTTGTACTACGTGTGCTCCAGATGTACGTTAGGGTTTAGTCAGGGATACGCGAAACAAATACCAGTAATGACGGAATGTCATGTAATAATTTACTAGAAATAAAAGTTATTGAAATGAGAAATGTTCTGAAAAAAGTGTTTTTTTATTCAAAGAACACGTTTAAAGTTATAAGTTAATACATTTTATATATTATGGACTATTGCATTCGAAGAATGCAGTATACCCATTATGGAAATCATGTGAGCTTCTGGTAGAAACCGAAAGGTGGGGTGATGGGAGAGAAAATAATGGCTCTAAAATGGCGTGAGTAAAACAAAAGGCAAAATGGCCATCACTGCCTCCCTACATTGAAGCAAGAACAAATTATTAATTCTGCCTAATTTAAGTATTTCACATGGTTTATTAGAATCAATACTGAAGAAAATATAGGAAATATTAACAAGTTGCTGTTATATAATTTATTTACTCAGAAAATGTCTTAGATACTCATGGTTTATATGCCAAATGTTAGTTTATTCCATCCTGGAAGATACTCGTATTGTATAGAGAAATGTAAATGACTATATGTGCTTGTGCTCTACAGTGCATTCGTGTGCATGTATCTTTTTGACTACCTGTAATAGCAGACATAAGTTCATATGAACACCAGATGTCTGTATGATTGTTCCATAAATCAGGTCCTTTTGTGCTAATCATTGAAACTGTAAATAAATTATTCATCATCTTTTAATACCCGTAATATGGCATCGTTTCATTTTTTAAACCGAAATACAGTGTAAAAGGAAAAATTATGGCAGTTATGTTAACCATTCTTAAATTAATCGCAATATAAAATGTTTTGAGGGGTATACAATAAAAGTTAATTACTTGTTCACGAGAGTCGCCCAGATGGTATAGTGGTTAGGGGAGACTACTACGGCACCGAAGGGCCGGGGTTCGAATCCCATGGAAGACATGGATGTTTGTAAATGTATAGTGTCGGTGCGGCATGGCGGCACTTTAAATATGCGGCGAGCCGAAAGTCCTCTCTTGTAGATTGGTGGGAGACACCTGGACTCCCCCCCGGGGTGCTCTCCCTCAAAATGGGGGGTGGAAAATAGAAGTCTAACCTATCTTTGGAGTAGGCTCTGGCAATTTCTTCCATGTGGTAATGGACACGACAACAACACTTGTTCGCGAGTATCAGTATAAAACATTTAAAAAAAATTAAATTGCTGTTTTAGCAATTGGCATTTCTATGAGATAGACACAATCCTTTAAAGAATAAATACACGAATTCATTTTGTACAAGATCGATTTCAAGATCGCTGAGAACAGGCTTAGTTGATAAATTTCAGAAAACGTCTTTATACAGCAAAATTTTCCAAGCTTTGATTACTAATTCTAAATTAGGTTGTTTAGAAGAAATAAACGGTTAAGGTTTTCTCTAAATGTTATAAAACTCTTTCAAAGATATGCTTCTGATTGGCCCAATAATAATATTGTTGCAGCTTTCCATCTTTTAGCACAGCATGCTTTATAGGATGTAATTTTAAAACTTCCATTTTGCTTATCCAGGCAGCATTCACATGGGCTAAGAATAATAGTGGAGAATCTTCATGAATTCTTGACTATTATATTTAGTATATGTAACCACTTCTGTGAATCTTCACAGATAATCTACAAATAGAGGATACTAAGCAGCAATAGGTCTAATAGTTATCAACTGTAAAGGAGTCTCCTACCGGTGAACGATTACTGCTTTCCAGCTAATATTTTCCATATTTTATTTCTGATACTTGTTTTTGTGAATTTTCTGCCCAATCGAATTAAAAATTGGAATTCAGTGAATAGTTATGCTTAAAAGCTTAGATTAAAAAAAGGAAATAAAAAACGAACTTATAATGAGCTTTACATTTTTAGTCATAATTTTTCGAAGCAAACGGTACTACTGTGAAAATTATTTTTCATGAAAATAATTTATGTAATGCTCTGAGGTTTTTAATTTTCGAGAAAAACTTATCGACTATAATAACAAAAAAATAGCAAGTGGCTGAAAATTAGAATTATTTCCTTCTCTTCTGAATTAGACAAAGAACTTTATTTTTAATTCTTCAATTTCGCAGTAAAACATCCTTGTTTTACGAAATAAAACAGAAAGGGACTTTTCATATTTTTATTTATTCTTATGTTTTTTACTTAGATGGCTTTTTTGTGTTTACTTCTTATGCCCGTTTCATGCTGTCTTTCTTGTTACGCGTTTGTTTTCGTTTTGTTAGATAAATTAGAGACTGGTTGAAAAATTCCTCATTCCTCCTGATAAAAAAATCTTAAGGAAGCATGCTTACAAGCACAATTTTAATTCGAGGGGGAAATAACACGGAAAAAAAGAAAATGTGATAAAAACAATTAAGAACACTACAGACAAAGCAATTACCAACTGATTAAAAAAGAGCAATGAGCTTATAAAACAGAATTTAAAAACAAGAAATAATTTCCTGACCTAAGAGAGATATAATTGGGTTCTTTTTAAAAGAGATTAGGAGACGAAATAAGAAAATGAGAAGTGTTTAAAAGCATAGCTGAGGAATTTTGACCAAAATACTTAAAGCCGCCAGTCTCAATTACATTTGGAATATTAAAATTAGGAGCTCTGTTTTATCACTTAGGATATATTAATTAGTAGACCTTGGCATCGAATTAAAAAAATACTTTTCTATTTTTTAATTGGACAAACTAATAATTTAAGAGCTTATTTCAGAGGTTTTGTTTTATTCTGGTAACAAGACCGTTACACATATTTATTTATCATTTATTATGGTTTTTAAATATGGAAGATTATCATTTGAGTTAAGATATAGGATTAAAATTAATTCAGGTATTTACTGCTTGAATGCATACAATTATTTTACTGCATTTTGTGGAATCCACAATATGCCGCTCCTTATGTCTTATATTTGATTATTCATCCTTTCGGAAATTCTCGGTCTTCATTTCTTCGAATTTTAATTTAACGTCCTCAGGAATAATCTAGCTTCTCATTTTTCAACTTAATCATTACACTCTCCTAAAATCGTGGTATTTTTGTATTTAAAATGTGATTAGGTTCAGTCGTTTTGTGGGATTTTACTCGACCTGGAACTGATAATTACTCTAATAATCCCAATAGACATCAAGCGAATTATCTACATGTCTGAAGTATAGCTACAAGTCGTGAGAAGGTTTTAAATAACCTTTTTATTTTAAAAAAATTTAAATATAAGCACCCATTCCTGTGATAATAATATCGCATACAGCTTGTGATGATGCAACTAAACCGAATAGTCAAACGTAAGTTAAACGTGGAAAAATAGTGAAAGAAATCTTTTTAAAAATAAATAAATAAATAAATAAAAAAGAAAATCTGAAATGTTTTAAATTTTAAATTACGTCCAAAGGAGCTTTTTTTTAAACATTTTGTGTCTTACCTTTATTTATTAATTATCATGTTCTTCGCACTTAAACCATAAAATTCAGTTAAAGAACAATATCGCAAAATAATTTTAAACTGAGCATATCTTTAGAATTTCCTATACACAGCCTCACGCGCTGGAGATAAAATGTTTTTTCGGTACAACGTTGCCATTGCTCGTTTAAAAATCCTTGAGTTTGTTAATCCAAAATTCGTTAAAGTTTTACAAAACATGAAATCGATAATAAAACAAATTCGAAATTTCAAATTTGGGATTCCAGATGTCCATATTCGAAGCAGTATTACGTCACTCAAAATTCGATGGCTCTAGGTACCGCCCTTTTATCACAATGCTAGAAACATACATACCTTTATGCACATACTTCATTATTTAATTTCTTTAAATATAATACAGGGCTGCTATATTTGGTGGCAACAGTTTGAAAAGTGAACCGACATTTATGTTTCCGATGCAGAATCGCAAAACGAAAGCAAATAGTCCTTCAGGGACAAAGCCCCTTTGGACTAAAAAAAAGAAATGCGTCCTTAATCATGATTAGAAGACTTCATGTTGTCAAAACCTACATGTTTACCTATGTTACACATCAGTTGTCAACGCCTTTCATTAAAAGTCACCAGTTAAAACCACACAATTTAATATTACATAAAGACTGCCCACTACTTCTAGCAGAGCATCAGAATCAAGTTGTCAGCAACAATACAACGGAAAGTTGATTAATTACAACTATCAGAGCTGGCAGGAATTGAACGTAGCGTGCACGTTCAAACAGAAATACGCTCTATCCTAAACTTCTCAAACCTTACTTAAAGTATTGGCTACCTCATTTGCATTCTGGTGAGAGATGTTACAGTAAACGTTGGAGTTATAAATAACTGGTTGATTTAAATAATAACCTTATATAACTTAATGCACAGATTTTGAAGCACTGGAAATATTAAGGACAAGCTCTAGAAAGTTGCTCCTTAGTAGACACTGCGCGGTTTCGGTATGTACGATTTTCGTATTGTGCTGTAGAAAGAAAGTTGACCAGTAATGCTGTGGAACCCATTAGAATCCATTACAAATAGCCATTTCACTCAAAAAAATGGACCTATGATAATACAAAATCAATCAACTACTTTTTCATCTCAGCCATTGTTCGTGAATTCTGACTAGTATTTCTAGGACAGCTTTCATGTAATCGCTGTCACTAAATATGATTTATAATACTTAAAAAGCTTTTTGGGCGTATTAGTTACTGTAGAAAATATTTACTCAGTTTATTGTAATAGAAACAATTGCAGAAACGTTTACTCATAGAGGAAAAAGTATCTGAAACCAAAGCTTTTAATTCCTCAATTTTGTCCTTTATATAGCGAGTTAAATAAATATTACGCTCAATAAACTTTAATTAAATAGTCCAAAATGTCATTGCCTTTTCGTGTGCAAAGAAAAAATGTACTTTTTATGTAATTTCTATTAAACGTGGCTAATATTTCTTAAAGCAACTAATAATAGGCAAGAGAAATCAGCATAACCTCAGCAAACTTGCAGGACTGTAGTTTCAAAAATTAAATAGAAATTTCTTCCTAAGGTGAGGAAGGTAGTGTAACGAAAAAGAAACTTCTGATTACATGATAACAAAGACAGAAATCTAAGAATTCTCTAGTTCGAAGGTAGAAAAGGAAGCTATTAGCGCCATTAGATGAGGCAGAAAGCGAAAGAAACGTAATTAAGAAACAAATACTTGACAAACTGACAATAAGGAGAAATTTGAATTGGGATCAATATCTAGGGCCGAAAAATATTTCGAAATGTAAAACGTCTCCAGAAAATCTAACTGAAAAATTGCGTAGGATATTGATGCTTGTTTTAATGGTACATTTTGACTGAAAAGATGGTTTAAAAGAAAGCCTTGTACAAACCGAAACAGAATTCATGCTCGTTCCAAGAAAACTAATGTTTTGTTTTGCGATATTTACAGGAAATTTTAAATAAAAATACAATACAATCTAATTTGCTAGTCCAAAGGGATTTATTAGTCCTGAACAGGATATTAGTCTCTAAAGTGCATTTTGCATTGAACCGCTGCAAACGGCCTATCATTTTTCAGATTGTTACCAACAAATATTATCTCCCTGTATTATATTTAAACAAATTAAATAATGAAGAAGCTGCTTGAATGTGGGCACGTTGCTCGCACTGTAAAGAAACAAAGGTATCTACAGCCATCAAATTTTGAATAACATAGTCCTCCATCTGAACACAGGCACCTTGAAGCCCGAATTTTGAATTTCGAATTTGTGTTATTATCTGTTTCATATTTTGTAAACCTTCAACGAATTTTTGATTAATAAACTCAACGATTTAAAGCGAGCAGTGGCAACACTGTACGGAAAAAAAACTTTTTTTATCTCCAATGCGCGAGACTCCATCGGAAATTCTAAAGATATGCTGTTTTTAAATATTTAGTGATTTTGCTGTTGAACAGAATTTTATGTGGCGTAAACGTCAAGAACATGATATTTAATAAATAAAGTAAGCACGTGAAACGTCAATAATAAAAAAGACAAAACAAGACATTTTAGTAAGAAAACTGAGCATTGATATGATGAAATTAGAAAAGACTGAGGAAAACAAATAAATGAATGCCAAGACTTAAAATTGCATCTGGCATTCTAAACGCACACCGCTATTCTGGTTTTAAAATTTTTGCAATTTTTCTGTTGAACTGTATATGCCGCAAGTGCGAAGTAAATGGTGTTTAATAATAATGCTAAAAAGACAAAAAAGGGGGTTTAGTAGGAGGGAGTATAACAGCAGACTGGTAAAGTGCGAGGGCAGCGAAAGGCCAGCCTTAAGTAATCCTTTTGGGTGACCTTTAAGAGCTGAATCATTTCATACTTATATTTTTTACTTATTTAAAACATTTTTAGATATAAATACTAAATAACATTAGTATTTTAATGATAAGCGTTAAAAATCGTCTAACGAGTTTGCAAGATAATTTACGCAGTTGTTAAGAGGCTTCAGCACATAATTATAACAATGATACTAATTTTATATTAAATATCAAGAACAGAAGTAATGTGCTTTAGTATATAATGTACCAAAGCCCAGAAATGGGAATAAATACGTGTATTACACTCTTTAATTCAGTAGCAATAGTTTCATATGTCAATGTACATTGTAAAAGTAGTTTTAATTCATGTATAAAGAACTAATAAACGTTAATTTTGATTACTGGTCGACTTTATAACGGAGATAAATTACCTGATTATTTATAACAGAGATAACTTATTTGATTAAATTCGGTAAAATGAATGGTTCCATTTATTTTTACAGCGGAATAAATTTGGCAGTTTGAGAATTTTAGAGGTTTAACACTGAAATTATTAAACCAAAGTGGCTTTCAAATTCATTAGCTTTAATCACATTCTAGTCAGTTTAATGAGCAAATCTTGAGACCCTGGATATTTTAAGCTAATAGATGATTTATTACAGAGTCCCAAATAATCCATTATTAATTAATTCTCTTTAGTAAAATTACAAAATACATATGCAAATCAGAAAATTGTTTACACTGAGCAAAACGTTTTACTTGATTTCTTGTATCTCTAGCAATAAATATATTCTTTTATGGAATATGCTGCGCTTAAGATAAATAGGACATGGAAACTGTGAAATTAGTTTAGAGTTCTTAAGTTATTCTTATTCTGTATTTTTCCTTTCTCCAGTACGTCACAAACGCTCGCCGCTTACACTAATATTTTGTATTTAGTCTGGCATCACTTTTCCACTCATGAAATGTGTTGAAACAAATGATTAGCGGGTTCGTCACTCCTGATATTACAGCTATGTGTTGGAGTATTATAAACAAGAATAGAGGAAACATATTTTCCACGATATATTACAAATTAATTTTTGATATGAAGACAAAATACTTTCTACAAGTTGGCTATCGTTATAAATTTTCTTATTTGCCGAAATTTCGATTGCGATGTCTTCTCACCACTTATTAATATACCTCTGAAATCTTATTCTTACATAGAATTCTTATTCATACTTCGAATCTACGGTTTGACAATAGCATATTCTTTTACATTCGCCTCCGTCTTCAAGGTATTACAGCATTTCTAGTGCGTGCACTCGAAATACATGTGGTTATTAAGTACACTTTGTAGAGACATTAGGTATTTTTTGAAGAGCAGGAGAGATGAAAATTGAGCAATGCCCTCGCCGGGACTCGAACCACGGACCTCTGGAATACGCGCCGAGCGTATTGACCACTACACCACGAAGGCATGCTAAGAAGGCAGGAGAAATACCTTATTTACTCCCCCTTTTAAAGGGCGACTGGGGATCAGGGGACCCAATCGACGAATCCAGGTGGTGGAGAATCATCGTCCTTTTGTTTTGGTTCAGACGTCACTGTAGAGCAGCACATTTTTTAAAGCAGGAGAGATGAAAAATGAGCAATGCCGTCGCCGGGACTCGAACCACGGACCTCTGGAATACGCACCAAGCGTGTTGACCATTACATTAAGAAGGCATGCTAAGAAGGCGAGAGAAATACCTTATAACAGGGGTTCTTATCTGGTGGTACGCTTACCACTGGTGGTAAGCAAGAGGAAAATGTGGTACGCAAAGAAGGAAAGTATTTTTAACTATTAAATTCAAAAATTAAAACCCCAACATCCTGATTGAGTTTTTTATCTAACACTCGTACATTTTTGCGATCTGAGCTTTGTTTAAGAGTGGTGGTGGTACTAAAGGTTTTCAATTTTTGTTTAGATGATACTCGTTAATCAAAAAGTTGAGAACCGCTGCTTTATAACCTTCCACACACAAAAAAGGACAGTTCGATATATTCCTCTATATAGTAAAATTACTAAACTACTCTAATTGCAGTTACATATACTACTCCAGTGTAATAAATTTAGTGAGACCTTTGCGTGATATTCCTTGATGCAGAGAAATTTTACATGGTATTCCGATGTAGGTAATTTTACTTTAAAACCTCCCAAGTTACTGCCAATTGCAAGTTACTCATTGGGATAAACAGTCGATTTCTTTTCTTCAGTAACAAATCATTTATTTAGTAAATCCACATTCAGCTAAATATGAAGATGGTAATGACTTGATGA
The DNA here is from genome assembly GCA_000611955.2 of Stegodyphus mimosarum. Taxonomy (NCBI): domain Eukaryota; kingdom Metazoa; phylum Arthropoda; class Arachnida; order Araneae; family Eresidae; genus Stegodyphus; species Stegodyphus mimosarum. Next base: position 358,017 of record KK113330.1, on the reverse strand, counting down.
TTAGTAATGATGGTTAGTAATGACTAACAAGAGTTTCCTTGAAAATTAGTTGAGTTTTTGTTTCACTACAAAACCATGCCATCGCTCCCTTTGTATTAGAATAAAGTATTTAACTCATTATTTTACATTTCTGAGGGTTCTTCTTTATACTGCATTGAATACCAGACAAATTCTCCAACACTGGTTGCCTCACTCAAGTAGGAAAGTCAATTTGTTTTAAATGAGGAAATCTTTCATAAAGTCAGGTTAAAAAATTTTCAAAGCACAGAATTTCAGATGATCAACAATAACAAATACAGTGATATCAGTTACTTTACATGTTTTAGGTTAATAAAAGTTGTCAAAATTTTAGTTGCAAACCTATTTTTGATATATTTTAATAAATACTATGAAACTAAATAACTTTTGCGTCGATAACAGTTTGGTTTGCTTCTTGAAGTTCTTTATTTAATATATTTAGTTTTCGAGAGAATTCGGCTGAATAATTAACAAATGCTTTATCATCGTCCGTTAGCAGATACATGATTTCAGGTTTGTCACTTAAAGTCTCTAAGAGTTTCAAATGTTTCCATAAATCATTTCAAGCAACTCATTTTCGAGAGCTATCTCGCTGCAACGTGAAGTAAAAGTCTAACTTAGTCTGCATGTTATTCTTCATAGAATAGCTTTCGTGAAGAGAAGTTTCGTATTAGCCTTAATACATTGACACACTTTGTAACAGAATTCAGTATTTCTCTAAGAACAGGCGAAATATTTTTAGCTGCTGAATCTTCTTTAAACACTGTGCATAAGGAGCATTTCTGGATTCACGTCTTTCATCAGTTTTAAGCATCCGTTTTCATTGGCCGCTATATTAAAAGCGTCTTCTGCGGCATAAAATAAGTAAAGCAAATCGTTTTATTTTTCATAGTATATTATTTATAACTAAGAATGTTTTTAACTTATTATAACGTATTATCTGTATATATATGTAAGATATAACAAAATATGATGGCTGCGCTAAGAAATGATTTACGACCTCAAAATTAACTATTCTAAATTTGGTCTTCTGCCCCCTAAATTCATCCCAAATTAGAGACATTTACACGTTACATAACGATTTAAAATTAAGCAATAGCAGCTTAGCTATAGTTTGTGCATATACTCAAGTACTGTATAAATACTGCTTCGCGAGGCAATTACGCTACTTCATTCCTTTTTGCAGCTTCCGCATGCCTACATCCATTCTGCTTTGCTAAGATGACTACGTCTTACCCTTAAAAACCAGTGTACACTGCGGAAAAGAGGAGAGTTCTATATCTCCCGTTCTACCGGGCCGATTGACGAAATTCAAATTGCGATTTTCGTGTTTCGAAAGCGCGACTTAGGAAATATATTAGATTTGTATATAGCATTGTTCTAACGTAGGTAGTTTGACACAAAATGGGTCTTATTATGAAATAACATATCAAGTTTCTTACATATTTCGGTTCTACGACTAAAATTATGCCTAAATATTAAATTTTGTAAAATGTGGTGCGACTAAATGTTAAATTTTGTAAAATGTGCAAAATTGCGAAATTTACGGAGGAATTCAAAAATTCGCGAATGTTTTTCAGTTTTCGCCAAGAATGATTCCCTTGGCGAAGTTCTTAATACATAGCCACCTATTTTCTTATCCCTTCCATTGTCAGGAGCGAAAAAAAAGTCACATCGTTCCTACCTTTTTCCACTATGCATGAGAAAAAAAAGTCATATCGTTCTACTTTTAAATAATTTAGCAAAGTGCATAAAAACCACATTAGATGTTATCGCTTTCAGAAAATATGCCAAATTTCAAAACGCGCCAACATATAAATTCACGTATATCTTCGAAATGTTTTAATAAAAAGCTCTAATTTTTTGGAAGTATACTTAGAAATACATCTACTTTAAGGTAATGATAAAATTTTGTAGGTGATAATTCAAATACTTTTCCAAAAATTTATAAAAATTATTTAAAAATGCAAATTTTAAAAATAAATAAAAAAATGGGTGAATTTTATTTGGAGTTAACCTAAATTTCCAACTGTGAAAGAAGGAATTAAGTAAGTGTAATAAGAAATGTGATATTAATAAATATATATCAAATTCAATTAACATTGAGGAGCTAACATTTTGAGAGCTAATATTTTAATAACTATTAGGACGATTTTTACAAAACTTGGCAGTTTGGCATAATTTGAGTCGTAGAATTGAAATATGCAAAAAGATTGGCATGTCATTTCACAAAAAGTCCGATTTTGTGTCAAAATACCTATATTAGAACAATACTATATATAAATCTAGTACATATTTCAAGTCGCGTTTTCGAGACATGGAAAACGCAATTTGAATTTCGTCAATCGGCCCAGTAGAACGGGAGCTATAAAACTGTTCGATTCTTTTTTTTGCGCATTTTACGTAAAAGTTATTGAATTTAACTATGATTGGATAAACGCCTTGTCTACCAAAAGTGATTTGATGCGAATTATCATAGATGAAGTTGAAATATGTAAGGTATAAGAAAATACGATGGCTTCGTTAAGAAATGATTCGTAACCTCAAAATTAACTATTCTAAATTTGATGTTCTCTCCACTAAATTCATCTGTTCTCCCAAATTCGAGGTCTTTCCATGTTATATAAATCTGCTTGAAAAATGGAATTAAAACCGAAAATTAACCAATCACAGCTTAAATATACTTGTGCAGCTATTTAGTATAAATAGCTACTAACTGCGTAGTCTGTCTCTCTTTCGCCTAGCTGCTGATAGCGCGTCGCTCAGCCTCTGCTAGCTACTCGCCATTATTTAAAATGTAATTGCATACCTAAATTTATGAGCGCGTTTAGCACCCCTAGTCTTCTATCAGTTATAAAAGTATGTGCTAAGAAATTCGTCATCCAAAACTAAATGATGTTTAACCATCAAGCTGGTCGTGCTTCTTCTAAAATTCCATCGGATCATTCCACTATGACGCTATTTTCGATCATCTACGCAAAAGTATTTTCGGCCATGATTAGAACGTGATTGTTTTTAATCTCCCTCCAAAGGAAAAACATTATATATATATATATATATCTTATCTACAAAGATAATGATTTACAGAAGGTGCTGACTAATGATTTACAGAATAGCATTTTTTTCGGCAAAATCACCCTTATCAATGCATTTTATGCAAGTTTTCAGTAAAGCTTCTCTGTGTCTCAAAGTTGATTCATCCATTTGCATTCAGAAGTTTATTGATTTCAGCTTTTATAAGTTATATTTCAATATTTGCACTCATTTCAACTATTTTGTTAACTGTATTATTATCGAATAGCATAGATTTCAGATTTTTGTCATCTTTTTCCACAACTATAGTTTCCACAGATTAAGCAACGAGTAATAAAATTTGATAACTACCCTTTGTAAATGACAGTTGCAGTACGCTTGAAAAACAGAGATATCAATTTTAGTCTTTTTCCAGATTTGATAGTAATTTAAGTCCGAATTTACATGATCAATGTGTTTCGCCTTCAAATGAGGTTGAGGATGACATTTCTTTGATTCGTTGGTCAAGCACTGTTGTCAGAAAAGACAAAAATGTGGCCGCTCAGGACTGCGGTTGGAAACCAAATTTTGAATATTTCTCTGAATGCTAACGAACTTTCTTTCTGATTTGCAATATATCTTTATTATGAGACTAAAAGAGATAAACATATCCTAAATTAAAAACTAAAAAAACCGTATTGGTTGAGATGATTTTAATACATAAAGATTAACCATTAGTAAACCTTTTGGAATGAATGAATAAAACTAAATAATGTATTAAATATACATATATGATACATAGCTTTGCGTATATTGGTATTCTTCATAAATAATAATACTGTGTGCACACTAAATAATTACTTATTTTCATCTGAAATCATCAATCTTATCCAAATCTAAAAGACGCTTGAAGGTAAGCTGAAGACAACAATCATGTTCTATGAAAGTAATGATTTCACGAACTGCGATGTAGGCAACAGTAAGCAAACACTTTGCTTGTGCATATCATACACCAAATAACTTTGCTTGTGCAATCGTCCAACAGAGCAGGTGTAATCAGCCTTTATATACCCACAGCCCACTTTATAGGTAATAAAATTTTCATACCGTCCATCCGTCTACAGTAACTTAAGTTAGCGCAACAGCAAAGAAATTTTTAAATGGAGGTTTAGCAAAAAATATATAGTTAAATTTATCCATTTATTTATATATAATTTATAATATTATACTTTTAATAGACATACAGTTCATTAAAAAACAACAAAGTCGTATAAATATATGGAAGCAGGAAAGCACTGCTCGAAGTGGAATGATCAAATAGAGAACTAAGCTTTAAAGGTGTGGGTATACATGTACACATCCATGCATGCTTCGATCTTCTTTGATCGAACAAAAACCTCCAGCGCCCCACTGTGAAAGCTTAAATTGTCCGTTAGCGGGTGGTAAGGATTAGGTTGACCATCTCTGTGACAGAATGCACATTATTCTTTCACTATGACATAAGCAACACTCTTCGAGTAAATTGCAGTTGATGTTATTCAAAGCGTTCAAATGCGTCTGTATAGAAAGTACAATTACTTTTCACGCAGGCTTATTTCAAATTGAAATGCCAACTACTTTCCTTTTAATACATTTTAAAATTCTAGACAAGATAATTTTTTTATTAACTCTCCTCACCAATCAAATTTTAAGACGTGGGATCTACGTTGGTAAATCCTAATTTAAAGTGTCATACAGCGTCTTAAATTATGGAATTCTTTAAAATACTTTTTTCTTCACCCCCCCCTTCAGACTGAAAATTCGAGTTGTCTTGTACTTGAATTCAAATTGGGTTACAATGCAAATGCTAATAAATAATATCATGAAGTTCTGGTACCTATATGTTGTTGTTGGTGTTACTCATGCTTACTTATCTGATAGAGTCAGCCCAAGCCCACGAAATTTCTCGTGTCAAGAAGCGCTAGATTACGCCTGTCGTTGGCAACAGCCTTGAGCACCTAACAGGTGGGAGTGCGATTTGACTCAGTTCCGCCCTCAATTTTGATGGAGAGCACCCCGGGGGGGACGGGTCCTAGAGTCTCCCATCTCTCTCCCCTACCACAAAACACAAAACCACATGAGAGGACTTTCGGCCCACCGCATATTTAGAGTGCCATATCGCACAGACACTATACATTTACAAACATCCATGCCTTCTCCACTATTCGAACCCGAGCCCTTCGGCACGGCAGTCAGCGACGCTAACCATTATATCGGTTGGGCGGCGGTACTTATATTAACTTGCAAATGAATATAATGGGAACGGTATAATGGGAACTAACTTATAGAGCACTGGGAAAGAGGGTTAAATTATTATGCTTTAACTCCCTGCTATAGTAGTTTAAAATAGCTTTATTAAGTTTTGCGTTTAAATGCCTGATTATTTTCTCTTCAAACCTAGCGCAAATTCATGACCTATTTGCTTAATAATGATTGACATAAGAAACAACAAATTTAACGCTAAGTGAAGTTTACGCTGTTGATGCGAATTAAGTTCGCTTTAATAACCTGCGAAATTAATTGCACATCAGGTTTTAAAGATATGTAACAAGCTCAATAGTTTTACAAGTTATTGAACATTAAAATTCAACTGATGCAGCACTTTTCCTCCAGTGAATTTTGGAAACAACTTTAGACGTAGTGGCAATAATGATTATGAAACAGGTAATGAGGCACTGTTCGGTCGACAATTTAACTCGCAAGACTAATTGCTTGCACCGGTTATTGCTATCAGAAATGGAAATATGTTAGGATTTGTATTTTAGTAATAAATTACTGTCATGCAAAGAGAAGATTTTCTTAATGCTTAGGTTTGTTGAAATTAAAGTTTAAGATCATAGGATTGTTTACACATGAAATTTAGATTGCAGATTGATTACACGAAATTATAAACGAAATGTATGGACTTCGTGACTTTCAAGAATTAAATTGAAGAAAGTACCAAAAGTATTAAAATGACCATTTAATAAAGTAAAACCAATTTTAAATTGACTACTTCGACAATTATTTTGTGTTGTTCAAAACATATTTGCATGTTTGATCGACAAAAATATTTTTAATCATTTTAAATGCCAATACATTATGAAAAATTATGAACAATTTTTAACATAATGTAGATTATAATAATATTTTAAAATAGCCTCGAATAATGTGACCAAATACTGGTACTAGATGTATGAAAAGCTCTGTACAGGATGGAGTAGAACTGATAGTCAGAACTTTTTTTTTCCAATGGCGGGCCCTCAGCCAACTTCGGCTTGGCCACTACTAAGGCCAGAAGTGGTGGCTGCTTTATTATGGAGGCACTTAATAGGTAGGCTACCTTTGCCTCCTATGAAGGGACGGACAATTACAGCCATGCCTTCGCTGGGATTCGAACGCAGGCTTTTTGGTATCGTAGCCGGCTCCCCTAACCACTATACCGTCTGGGCGGCTGGTCAGAACTTTAAGGGCTGATAAAAGATGGAGGCAAAGGTAACAATTTTCGAAAGATTATTTATGCTGAAATGTGAAGCGGAACCTCAATAAATATGAAGAGCATGGAGCACAAAAAGTCATTATAACCATGGATGTCGCCTCCCAAAAAGTGTTTGATATTTAGAAGAATTGTTCTAATGAACGACAAGCAACTGCAATACACGTATCTGAACTACAACGTATTTCCTTTACGAGACGCGGATTGACTTTGCTGAAGACCTTGTTTCCAAATTAAGCAAACCTACTACAGGAATGCGTGCCTTGCCGGACATCTTCCAAAGTGAACGCCAATCATTTCGTTGTTGTTATGCATGCACAGCAAACGATAGTTGTTTATTTTAACAAACTTAATAACAAACTAAATGTTAAATACTGCTTCTTGTATGCATTCAAGATTAAAATGACAGTTTCCTTTCCAGTTTTCTTCATATTTACTGCCTTTTCGCGTTCACTAGGAGCATTTTTATTTTTGCCATGTTCTATCTCGCTTAAAGTTGTGACCATCAATTCTATTACACGTTACATATTTCAAAATAAAATAGTACTTTTTTTCTAAATAAGACAGAGAATAAACCTTAAATTTCTTGAACATAAAAATTAATAATTATTTAAAATACAGAATAACCCAAAATTTCCCAAAATTAAGATATTGAATAATCCTTATTCTAGAAAACAGAATTGCTCATTTTCTTCAAAACTGAGTAGCCGTTTTGCCTGAAAGCCTTTTTTTATTGAATAAGCCTTTTTTTGAAGGATTATTCTTCTCCTTGAAGTTTCCTTTTTCAAACGGCCGCGTTCTCGAGCTTCTGTATAGAACAGCTGAACACAATAGTCATTTAACATTTTTATCATGGAAAGTGTAGCGTTGACTAGGATGTTTCATAGGAGGTGGATTGATATTGAATCCGCATACGGGGATTGCTAACAAAGTTTGAGGCCTTATGTGGGAGCCGAACCAGCACAGTAGAGTTCAGATTAGCTGGCCGCCTTTGCTAACTTACACTCTTCAGCGCTACTCTTGAACTAGAATATTTCATACACTGTTACGAATTTTGTATTTAGGTAGGTAATTTTAGTAGAATTATAAGTAAAATTATTGTATTTTTCTGTGTAATGTGGCGCAAATGTTAAGAGAAAGCTATGCCGGAAAAGTAAGAATTCAAGGGCAAATGCATTTAACATTGAGTAAATGGTTATCTCTGTATTTTGGCGAGATATTACCAAGCTGACCACGGTTCGCCAAATTTGGCGAGAAATCGCCAAAAGAAGTTGAATTTGGCGACCATTTGGAGACATTTGGGTCCAGTCCCTGTATCACCGTAATATGTATTGAAATTGAATAAATGCAATTGACGACAATGTTAGCTTGTAGTTCAACCCTTGTATTGCTTTCCGGTAATTTTGAGAAGCAGAAAGTATTAGAAGTATCTCGGAGATCAGGTGAAAACTATTTGAGGCCGAAGAAAGAGAATCTGCTCTCAGTTGTTTTGTTAGCGGCTGTTCTTACTGTTGCGAGTTCAGCGTGAGATCGGATTAGTTTTCTCTTTAGATGCGCTTTGCATTACATTGAGTTTAACGTGCTTAGTAATTTGAAGTACAACTACTGATTGTACTATATGATACTGGGAACATTTGCACGAATGTTTCTGTGGAAAATTTCAGAGTTCTGAAAAATTTTTCGGATAAAAATGAAATTTTTTAACCTATCATTGAACCTGTGCGTTCAATCTACTGCGAACCCGTACTCACGCAGCAATGCATTTGATATTTGGTTTAAATACTTATGATATTTGAATTCTACACTATTCCTTCTGGAAATATTTTTATGTTCTCTGTTTTTTGAAGCAAGATACCTGATTAATACACTAGAACTTCGAGTCACAAACGTCTCGAATCACGAACAAATGTTCACAACAGAAATTGTCTTGGATAACAAATCATTTCTTGAGATACTAACAAGCAAGCCGGTAATAAAAGATGCTACAAAATGAAATGCAGAGAAATCTTATGTGTGAAGTGACATTATAACAAAACCATCTGTGTAAAAACATTATAGGGCGAAACTGCAGGAACGTTGCGAGACATTTTGGAACTTGGTGGCTTTGCATCGGTGTTATACGTATCTGCTGTTACTTTCACATAAATTTTATTGTGATTAGGTTTTGTAATATAAATTATCAACCAAGATGCCATACGGCCAAAGATGGACAATAACAGCAGCAAAATAAAAAGAAACTGACAAGAATCAAAATAAGTTGAGAAAAGGAATTATAATCAAATACGAAAATGGTATTTATATCGCTGATCTTGCTGCTCAGTTTGGTATAGAAAAAATTAATGATTCACATTATTCTCAAAAACAAAGGAACAATCTAAGAAGTCTATGTTATGAGATAAATGAAAATTCTTACTAATCAAAGATCATAAACTATTGACGATTTGGAGAAATAGATGTTCATTTCAATAAACTAGCAAATGTTAGATGGTAACAAGTTTCTGAACACTTGAGGTGAAAAAGCAGAGTGATCTCATTAAATCTCTGATAAAAAGTACAGTATTGATACTGATTCTTCCAAAACGAGATGGACAGTTTGAGAATTTGTAGGCGAGATGTGGCATACGGTAGTCAGCTACGTGGAAGATGCTGAGTAATTGGCGCCAGAGTTTAGTGACTGATATGTGAGATGTGTCTGTAGGTAACATAATTTGTTTTGAAAATAAGAAGGCATTGTAAACAAATAAATACCATATAAGGTATTTTCTTCCTTGTTTCCGCACGCTTTCGCGTTTAATTAGAAACACGCTCGACGAGGACTTGGAAAGTTCAGAGATCGAATCCTGGTCGAGGGCATTGCACATTTCTTCGCCTTTGCTGATTCCGAAAAATTGTAAAAGATTTCACAGGTGTTCCCCAACTAAAATGTGGTGGATGATAATTTGCCACCACCACTATATGGTGACTGGAGCCCTCCGTCCCCACTCGCCCTCTTATAAGAAGACGTTTATAAGGCATTTTCTTCTTCCTTTCCACATGCCTTCATGGTGCAACTAAACCACGTTCGATGCGTATTCGGAAGGTCCGGAGTTCGAATCCCCCTGAAGGCATTTCTGATATCTTCACTTTCCTGCAACTGTATATTATAATGACTCTACAACCACATCTAAACCAATGATACCCTAATTATCAATTTTTGTTTAGCGTTTTCCGTAACACTACCTGATTAATTAAGTTAAATGGGAAAGTCAAATAAGAAATTTGCGGATTTTTTTAAATACAGTCTTCAACTAGAACACAAAAATTAACCACCAATCGAAGGCCGAAAACAAGCTGAAATACTGCTTCGAGAATTCATCCATAATTTAACATGCCTTAGCTTTATGAACAATAAAATTATACAGCTCTTTAAAGGATTAGCACTGCAATTTGTAATTGCATTAACTATAGTAAATAACTCGATTATACGAATCTTAATGCAGATAGCGTCAAATAATTACTTTCTGAGTAAGCAAATAAATGATATTTAGTTTTGTTATATCTGAGGAACTGTTTGTACTTATCGAATTAAAATATTCTGTTTTGCTGTTGGCAGTAATTAATGACGGAACGAGAAGCAGTTTTTATGTGCTATAATTTTAAAAGCAGATTATAACCAAATTAGTTTAAATACTTTTTGTGTTATTTTCCATTCAGCCTTGAGGCATAAACAAGCTTCATATTACGCAGAAAATGGAAACATTTGACTTGCGAAAAGGAAATATCTTACATCGTAATGCTAATTTCAAGACTAAAATTCATAAAAAGAATTTGCTTAACAAAGTTGAAAATGCAAGATGATGATATTTGAGATATACTAAACTGCATTAGATATTTTACCTAATGCTTTTTGCAATTATTTTCTGAAGACATAACATACCTTTTTAGTAAATGTAATTTAACTCAAAGATGTGGAATAAAAATAAAATTAGTTTTTAAGAAAGATAATTAGCTTAGAGCCACGGAATAATAAGATATATAGTATATTAGCATTTCAGATACACATCAAAATAGACGGTCAGAAAAAGAACTTAATTAATAAATGTGAAGGAAACTGCTACTTTGACTACGAGACATAATTTTATTTAAATAATTTAGAGGCTAAAATAGCTTTAAAACTAAGACAGTGAAATTAAATGGATGGTAGAATACAATGCAAGGTATATCAAAACAGAGCAGACATAAAGGACTTCCAGGTGCGTGCAAGAAAACGATGTTTACCTCATTCTACTGCCATTGTTTTCTTTTTATAGTCCGTTAATTTTCGTGTTTTTAATTTTTTTATTTGTATAGGCTTCTTGTTTGAGGCATGTCTTTGCTTTTCAATTGATAGCTTTCAGAAGTTTTAAAATTATAGCCACCTTGAAGTTCTCTCAAACCAACCAAGTAACTTCAACTTAAGTCACAGGAGTCTTACATTCTTATCCCTGTCTTCCGTTATCTGTTACAAGAAACCACAGAATGAGCAACTGTTCCGTCTGAACGTCTTGCAGCTTTTTCTGTTCATTTAGAGGCTTTTATTAAAAAATTTCTTTGGATACAAAAGTTTGATATAGTGGTCATATAAATGTTATAGATGTTTTAGATAATTCTTTTTACACTTTCACAAAGAATTTTGCACTGTTACAAAGATTGTTTCATTTTACAGAGATTTTTCTGCGAAGTATAAAATTTCGTTACAGGTATAACAAAGATGTTGTAAAGGATTTTGACACTGTAAAATTTTTGATAAATTAAGGCACTGTTATAGAATATTTTACGAGTAATGCAAAGTTGTTATTAGTATTAAGAGTAATGCAAAGTTGATGAGCAGAGTTGTTGGCGGATACTTTGTAAGATCTGTCTCTCCTATTCTACATACACAAATCCCAGATCCTACAATGAACCTGGCGAATTCACGCACAGGCGTGAATAAATACTAGCACAGAAGAAGGGTGAAAAGTAACCCTTTATTAATTTAAAATTTAACAGAACGGCACAAATTTTCGTGCGCTACAAAACACCGTCATCTTGCGGTGGGAAACTTAAATGTAGAATATAATTCAAGTCGAATCTAAAATAGAAGAGTGCTAGATTAGCACGTTAATTTACACACCTAACAGGTTGACTATCAAAAGCCTAAGAAGCTTGATGATAATCCGAAATGGCCAAAAGGCTTCCTAGCGTAACAGTGCGATAGCAACGAAACGTGCTGGCTAGCGAAAACACGCTGTGAATAAACTCAGAGTTTTACCCATTTAAATATTTACTTCACTTAAATTTACATCCTGGCGAGGAAATGCGAGGGAAAGTTCAGAGGTTCAGGTAAGATATCAAACTTAAAATAAATTTATTATGCAAAATAAGGCAAACCCTACAACTTTTGATATAAGGTCTGAGATTCTGAGAATATTTTACAATTCTGAGAAAGTATTTTGCAAATTCTGAGAAAATTAAAGAATTTAGAGAAATAATCTAACAAAATCAAATAACGTTACGAAAATAAAAATGAAACTAATAAAATAACAAACTAAATAATAAGAAAATAATGAACTAAAAAAATAAAACGTGACAAAATAATATTACAAAAGTAAAACCATTATCAATAAGATTATAAGCCACATTTGTAACTCCTACTTACATTAATAACACTAATAGATAAAATGCTATAAACAAAAATGAGAATTAGACTGCTTTGAGATTGTCGCTGTTTATAATAAGATACTTCATTAGAGTCTGAAGCTTCTGGCGAAGATATTTATTCCTGAGAATCTGCTGAGACTATTCATGAGCATTGTTGTTTAGGGCCAAAATGTTGATGTTTGGTTATTTGATACTGAAACAAGCAGTGAATCTAACGTACCTGGTAAACCACAAATGCAAATGATCTGTATTATGTAGACTAATACGAAATAAGTAGGCCACAAAAGGTCCATAAGTTGTCAGAAGATAAGTCACTGCACTACTTGCAGGAACTAATTTATGTAAAGGGATGGATAAGAAGGTAAATGCTCTTCTTCCAGAGACTTTTTATCACCATAAAAATTTCCATTGTGACACAAAATGTTTTTCTAAACGAGGTTTTAAGTAAGAAATCGGATTACGCAAGGAAAAAATTCATGTTAAAATACTGTGTATAGCCTCTCGCGCTAGCTGATAAGCCATCTCATTGCCGACAGTGCCCATATGGAAACAGTTCCAATGTTGGTGTTGCATCTGTTGGAAAGTGCCGGACCTTTAAGTGCAGACTTATAGTTATCTCTAATGATCATCTTCTTACCATGCCGGACTCTTGACATGCCTTGCTCTGCGCAATATTCCTGACAAAATCATCAGTTTCTATTGCATGCACCATCATTAGGTATTTGGAATGGATCTGTAGACGGATAATAAAGAGGAAAACATTATCTCTCTTTGAGCTGAGAGATTGTGTGTCGAAGAAGGGAAAGCACTCACCAACACTCCAAGATTTGCATTCCGTAGTTTGACATATAATGATTCGAACCATCCAGATACAATGATAATTGTTCAATGAATAAATAAATGTATAAATGGATTTACAAAACCCCTCTAATAGCACACTTAAATATTATATTCGTGAAATTATGTCTCTCGTTTTTTGAGAAATTTTGCAAAATATATATTGAGGATCAATCTAAAGGAAGAACACTAGCAGCCAAAGTTTTTGAGAACATTGTATTAAGCTCTATTAAAATTATTACATTAGTATAAATTTTAACATTTAAGAGCTCAAACAAAATATTCAACCTATATAAGGTATTTGAGAAAGATGGTTACAAAATTTACATCTTTAAATACTGACTCTAGAAATATTCTTCAAAAGTTTCTGAAAATAAAGATAAAATTTTTATGAAAAGAATTTCACGATTTAGAACAAAAAAGCTGTAAGGTTCGTGTGTTAATTAACCAGTTACTATGACTTTGATCTTTAGTATAACTTCTTACCCTATGCAACTAGCTTTGAAAGCTGAGAGTTTTGAATATTAGGGACAAAAAGAGCTTCTGTCACTCATGTCGCGCCATAAGAATTTCTAGTCATCTCTATCTAAAGTTGATTATTTAGGTTTTTTTCGTTCTCTTGCTATCTGATGTTTTAGCACTTAAAATATTGAGCCAGTTTATACACTGCTGGCCACCCAATTGCAACACCAAGAAAGACAAGCGATATCACAAAATTTATTTAGTAGATAACATGTTGATCAAGTATCAAATGATTAAATTTATAGACTTCTGTGAAATGTGGTTCCTTCCAGAATCAGTAGCCAGAGTAGCCGCCATTGTTGGAGATCACCGCTGCCACACGCCTCGGCATTGATTCAAAGAGACTTTGAATGGGTTCTTGGGGTACAGCAGACCAAGCAGCTTCCACACGTTGCCAAAGTTGATCTGGTGTGGCAGCTTGGGATGTAATCTGGGTCAATCGTTCAGCAACCATGGACCACATGTTTTCTATCGGCGAAAGATCCGGAGAGCGAGCCGGCCAGGGAAGCAATTCAATCTGGCGATTGACGAAGAACCCTTGGACAATGCGTGCCACGTGTGGTCGCGCATTATCCTGTTGAAATATGGCTGTGGGCAAGTCCTGAAGGTAAGAAAGGACAACTGGCTCCAACACCTCGGAGATGTAGCGCTGGTTGTTTAAAGTACCAGGAATGCGTCCTAGAAGAGTGCGAGAGTGATATCCAATACCGCCCCATACCATAATACTCGGTGCAGGACCAGTGTGACGGTGTATAACGCAGCTGTTGTTGTTCAGCATCCTCTCACCACGGTGTCTCCAGACTGGAATCCAACCATCGTGGTGTTGCAGACAGAAGCGTGACTCGTCAGTAAAGACAATTTCATTCCATTCTGCCATTCAAATCCTTCTTTCATAGCACCATTGGCGGCGGAGACGTCTGTGGTTCTGCCTCAAGGGTAGACGAAGCAATGGACGTCTTGCGGACAGTCCACTCTGCTGTAAACGGCGTCGAATGGTACGCGCAAACACTGGATGATGCGTTGTAGACTGAATCTGCTGTGCTATGGATCGTGATGTGACTGCGCGATCCGCCACTGCCATGCGCCCAATGTTCCTGTCATCATGTGAAGTGGTGTCCTGAGATGGATGCGATCGAACGCGGTCGGTCGGAACCTACTGCATCCAACGGTTCACATATCCGCATTACAGCTGCTTCGTCTATAAAGCGTCGAAGCCTTAAATAGCGCTTTGAAGTGGCGCCACAGGCGCGCGTGATGTGCGTCTGCGCTGAAATTCTAATCATTTGCATATCTCACTTCCACTAATGCATGTTATTTGCATGGTTCCTTTCCGAAAATAAAGTGTACTATATGAAAAAAAATATAAAACCTAAATATGAAACGAGCTTTTGAAGAATATGTGAAACAATAATCGGGAAATAAATAATAACAATGACATTTTTGCTTGATTTCAAAGTTTCAGGAATGAATGTGCATTTTTATTTACAAAAACAATAACACAAATTTCGAGGAGAAATCGATAAGTTTAGTAACGCCGATCTATAATCTTTGCTTCACAAAATACGGGTTTACAATTTTGTCCGCATTTTCTATAATCGATGCTTCCAAAAATATAGCAGACGGTATAGTGGTTAGGAGAGCCTGACTGAAGAGCTCGGGTTCGATTCCCGGAGATGTCATGGATGTAAAATTGTCTGTCCCTTCATAGGAGGTAGCGGTGGCCGCCTATTAGGTGAATCCGCAATAAAATGGTCCTCACCTCTGGGCTTAGTAGTGGCCAATGCAGTTATAGGCAAGTGCCCGCCATTCATTAAAAAAAATATGGGTTTGAAATTTTGTCTGCATTTGGTCCAACAGATAAATTCGAGCAAATAGTTTCGCAGGTGAAATTTGTTTCAAGTAACAATAGATGCATCTTAACTACCGAAAATTAGACGTGTAACTGTAAGCCAGAATTACCTAAACTAACGTCACAAGTTCAGTATCAGGGATGCCATTGATACCGAAGAAAAAAATAAACTTCGTTCAGTTATGTTTGTTTTTATAATTATAATTATAATTATAATTTTTACTTAAAAGGTATTGTAATTATTTTTTCAGTAAAATTTATCTTGTTTTTCACAAAGAATGACTGTTCCGAAATGAAAATTCCATTGATCTACACCTTTTTAATGTATATATTTTGGTCATTTCAAGCCTTTAGAATTCAGAAACGGCGTGTATAATTTCGGCGAAAATACCTTACCATGTAAATTTCATGAATTTTGCATGCAAAGATATGGAATATTTTGTTTTTAACTGAGTACACAATGAATTTGTTACTGACTAAAATAGTTGATTCATATGATTCTTCTTCTTTCAGAAGAAGCTCCGCTATCTGTTATTTAACCGGGATAACGTTAGACAGTTTTCGCAGAACGCTTTCTTATAATGAAATGCTGTTTTCATGCAATTCTGCCATTTTCAGTATATGATTGAATTGGTATGGAAAAAAAATAGTTTTTCGATCTGATCATTTAGGTTATGGGAGGAGAGGGATACCTTCATAGACGACAATTTAAGATAAACTGCCTCTTATTACACACGGGGAAACTAAGCACCCAGAACATTTTTTGAAAACTGAACCAAGTATTACCAGTATTCAAAATTTTTAACGGACGCATGTACATTGGCAATTAATTACTGAAAATTAAATAGCATAACGAAATACCCTACATATCCCCTCCCGATAATAGATGAAATTATAAGAAAAATTCGGTCGACTAAGTATATGACCACTTTAGATCCGACGTCAGGTTATTTTCAAATTGCAGTAAAACCAGAGGATGTCGAAATGTCAGGCGTTTGGAGAATGACGTTTGGCTTAAGCGGAGTTCCGGCTACATTTCAAAAAGTTATGAATATGTTTTAAGGCCAATCTTGGGCAAAAGTACAGTCATCTATGTCGATGATATCATTTTGACAAGCCAAATCCTAAAGGAACTCAGTACGCATTTAGAGGAAGTTTTTACATTATTAAATGAGACGGACCTGAAAATTAATCCAAAAAAATGCAAAACTGCCACCAAGGAATTGAGGTACCTCGGCTATAAAATCTCGAAAAACGGTGTTGAGACTGACAACTCTAAAAGTTTAGTGATTAAAAGTTATCCACCGCCAAATACGACCAAGAAATTATCATCTTTTCTGGGAATGAGTTCCTATTATTGAGTATTCATAAAGTGTTCTGCAAAGATAGTTGAACCCTTGTTGGCGTTTGAAGAATTGAAACACGCCTTAATTAACGTCACTGTTTTTAAATTCCTGAAAGGGGATCAAAATTTAGAAATTGCAGCAGACGCATCAGACTACGCAGTTGGCGCAGTTCTTTGTCCAAATAGGCAACTGATAGCTTTTTTAGCAAGATGCTTAATCAAACTCAGCGAAATTATACCGCAACTGAGCGGGAAACTCTCGCAGTCCTACTATCGGTGCAAAAATTTCGGGTGTTCTTTGGGAGTGTCCCAATAACTGTGTATTCAGATTACGCGGCAGTTGGTCGCCTATACTCCGGAAGGAATCTTTCGCCCCGGCTCATCTTTGGACACTAAAACTGCAAGAGTTTAATTTAATAATAAAACACACGCCGAGGAAAGAAAATGTAGTTGCGGATGCACTATCAAGAATAAAGATCGATGAAGACGGAACTGGAATTAAATGTACGATGCTAACTGCAAAAATAATTGAATTCCGTGAAACAATAATTGCCGAACTGAAAACGGAGCCAGAATTTAAAGACATTTTCGCAATAGGGCGGGAAGTTATTGATAAATTGCTGTTTTACACGAAAACAAACAATAATAATCAAGAATCACGGCCGGTAGTCCTAGTGAGTCTACGCTTAAATATTCTAGAGGAGCTCCATTTGTTGAAGTTAGGAGGCCATCTAGGGGTTAGGAAACCCTGCAAAGGGTCCACGAAGCGGTGTATTTTTATTATAAAATTCAATTAAATAAGTAAAACCCCACAGAGACATCACAAAAAAATATTCCAGGACGTATACATACGGCCTTGCCGATCAGAGATGAGATCAAATATTGAGCATCCTATCTGTTGTACTATGAGGGCATTACTGAGACGAAAACAAGTTGTTCATTGTTTTGTTGTCAATAAAATCATGACTCCTGTGTTACAAGTGTAGAGTAAAGTAATAAAGTTAACACAAGAGTGATAGCAAATTAAAGCTATACATTAAGTATTTTCATGAAGAAATAATCTTCTGTTTAAAAGAAAGCAAAATCAAATGTATAAACTGCTAAGAAATTTATAAATTGTTTTTTAAATTTTTGGCGATTGATTTATAAGAACAGCGCATACAAAGTGATCTTTGTCTGATACATTTGGAAGGACTTATATGCGCAGATTATCTAGCAATATAACAGAAATAAAATTTAAATCTCCTTTTTAGAATATTTACGCCTGTAAGAAACTAAAAAATTTTCAAATATGCAAAATATATTTCATTATGAAAATGAGCATATATCTTGCTAATCTGCATCTTTTTCTCTTAAGTAATAAGACTCTTTTTATGATCAGCTTTTATTAGCAATGCAAAGTTGTTCATCTAACAATGTCAAGTTTACATAGTATGATTTATTTCTACTAAGACATTTTTTCACTCCTTATTTCTAAATGCCATTGTTTCCAGCTGAACAATTCGTAATATTACTCCTTTTCCTTTAACAGAGTCATGTTTCTTCAGGAAAGCAATTTCTTTTCTGGTAATTGCTTTTCGGTTTGATACAGCTAAGGGGATTTTCGTCTTTTAATTGCTTTTTTAAGTACTGGGAGCGAGCTTTGTATTGTTGCGTTAGACATTTTCAAACTTATTAATTTTAAACTTTTCCGAGCTTACTCATAATTATAGAATGTCTTATATAAAAGAGGAAGAAGATTTTGCGTTGGACTGGCAACGTGAAAATCCCCTATAAGTGCATTTTATCCTATTCTTACCTTTCAGGATACATAAGTGTTTCTCTAAACTTTTCTGCAGCCTTTCCTTCTCAGATTTCTAAGATTTGGGCGTTACGGCTGCTATGCTCGATTCTACTTTATCCTGACTTCGCAAGATTTTCCCATAAATACTTCATGACTCTGGAAGTTTTTCAAGTCGTCTCTTTCTTCTAAGTTTCAGAAGAAAATCTGTTCACAGAGGAGAAGAATGTATTCCGTCCTCCTTAACTATCACAATCCAATAACCTTATATTTTCGTATATTTTTGTAAAAAGCTTTAAGTTCCTGAACTCTTGCTTAGTATATACCTTTCAATACTGGCTGAATATTTCTTTCTAGATTCTGTTAACAAATGTATAGATTCTTCGTTAACAACTGCATTTTGTTTCTATTTTATATTTGGACACTAGTCTCTTCTTGATAAATAAAAATTTTTTGTCAATAGAAGAATGGCAATGCAAATTTTCTTCTAAATTTTATTTTTTAAAGAATTTTCTTGTCGGCCTATTACGATAATTCTATCACTGTTGAAATTTTATATTAATTATCTACAAAAAAGCAAAAGATCTTTCTAATTGTTTTATCTTTAGTTATATTTTTATTCTTGCAAATACTTATTTTACGCCTTCGTAATTTAAATTTTTATATATTTTTGTAAATTATAATAAATTATTTTTTTTTAGTTTTTATATTTATAAATGTAATTTTTATATATTTTTATATATTTATATTTTTTGTACTATTTTTATTTATTTATTCATTTCTTAGTGTATCTTGTATAGCAGTTTTATGTTTATTAATTGTGCATTTTTTAACTCTGTGTTTATCACTACTTTTTGGTGCTACAAATTCCACTGTAGATCTTTTAATTCTGAGTCGAGTGATAATTTAATTATAAGGATAATTCAAGTAGAGCGAAAACCTTCCAAACGGTTATTGGTGAATACTTTTGTCTGTAAACTGGTGAAAATATAAGTTTATTTATTGTGCACTTTTTAAACTTTGAATCTGTCAACACTTTTGAGCGCTACATTTTACATTATAGATCTTTCAATTTCAAGTCGAGTGATCTTTGAGTTATAAGGGTAACTCATGTACAGAATAATACTTCCAGAAGGGCACTAGAGAGTACTTTGGTCTGCAAATTGGTGACATTGACTTTTTTGTCAAACTAATGACATTGACGTTTTTGTCAAATTAGTGACTTTGTGAAAATTTCTGGTAAATACGTTTTCGAAAGCCTAGAAGAGACTTTTTTATGCTTCTAGAAATACTTATCCTCCTCTTTTGACAGCTACAGGAGGTTGTGAGTAGTTGCTTGCAGATTAGTTGAATTCAAAGTATACACTCCTGAGCTTCTACATGGTTATGACTGCTTTGTTTCGGACTTTGTTTTGATTTGATCTTCGATTTCTTTGCATATTAGGGAGAATTTACAAAATCTACTCTTCCCCTACTGAACTATTTATAGCTACTTTATTGTATAATCTGTTATTCATCTCAATTGAGATTCAAAGTTTCGTGCCCGACATCATTAGATTAAAAAAAGTAATTCAAGGCTTCCAGATAATCTGGTTTAGTTTTGAAAAGAGATTTTTACGACACATTATTTTTTACGATATTTTTAACTTTTTTAACAGTTTTGCATTCCAAGCAGGATATGCTAATGGAATGATATAAAATCATTTCATATGTTCATAGCCAGACAAAGGGGAAAAGGAAAGAGTTAATATTGTTTAAGAAATCATTTAAGTAAAGAAGTTTATATTTAACTAACTGAAAGGTAGAAGCACATATTAAAATGGATTCTATTGAAGAAATGAAATTTTAATTATAATTTTTAACAATGCATTAATTTGGTAATGAAAGTACGTAACTCTATATTTTAATTAAGAATAATTACACTGACATGTTTAATAATAAGAATTCGCGATTATAGTTTAAAATTAGTAATTTAATTTAATTTAGAGATATTATTTCAGCTAAACTCATTTTAAATAAAACATACGTTAAATTTGATTTTTTATACAATCATAAGAAATAGTTTTAACAGCTTGGCTTACGTTAAGATATAATTAAGCATTATCTAACCCTTTTCATGCGGTTAAAATTTGTAATAATCAGTTCTAGGAATAAGTATGCAATCGTAACACTGCGTATTAAATATAATACAGGCAGAAGCAATATAGAGACATTTGGTATTTTTGAAGCAGAAGTCATAAAAAAAAGAGTGCCCTCGCTGGGACTCGAACTACGGACCTCTCGAATACGCACTGAGTATGCTGACTACTACACCAGGTAGGCATGCCAAGAAGGCGGGATAAATACTTTATATATTCCCCCTTTTAAAGGGCGATTAGGAATCAGGGGACCCAATCGCCAAATCCTGGTGGTGGAGAATCATCAGCCACCACCTTTTTTAGTTCGGTCGCCACTGTCAAGACTACTATTCCTTCTAACTGATTTGAGAAACAGCAGCGGGAATCTAGAGGGGGAACAGGGAGCTTACTCAAACTATATTCGTATGTAAGATGAATAGACAAACAAGTTAAGAAGGGATAACTTTACCCTTTATTTCATACTGCTCACAGGGGCTTCCGCACTTCGGGATACAGAGACCAACATTTGCAGATTGGTCGTCTGATATGTAAAAAATAAGAAATATCCACTTAACAACTAACTAAGCTAAATAAGAATTGATCTTCAAGAGAACTAATGTTTTATGGAAACTATTAACGCGAACACTGGCCTTTTGCACTGCCTATGCAGTAAGCTACATGCAAATACTACGATACGTCTAAGGAACAGGAACTAAGTTCTGGCCTAAAGGCAGACACGATTGACTGAAAAGCACGTGCGTAGCAGGGCAGCAGGAAGTTTCTTTCTCTTCCTGGCTAAAAGCCACTTCTTAAATACCTTCTACAGTTTTGCAACTCATTAGTATAAAAATCCTACTCGCGCTTGTTCTGGCCGGAAGTGGAAAATAAGAGAGGATAGCAAAGTTTAAAATAAAATAAACGTTAGCAAAAACTTAAAATCCTTATAGCATAAGGGAAACATAAACTTAGAAGTTACAACTTTGTCACTAAATATCTTCTCTTGAGTTGGAATGGAAATTTTTGAAAGAGGATTTGACTAAAGTAAAATGCTAAGACAAAGTTATCTTTATTTTAAGACACGGAAGACCTAAACTAGGTATTGTTTCCATAAACTGAATTAAAAAACCAAGCTTAATATGTTAAGCGCAATATCAGTCACCGATAGATAACTAACACTATACTTTCCGTCCGCATTGCGTTAGTCACCGGTGACTGACAGTGCAGTACTTTTAAGTTCAGGTGGTGTCTATCACTATTGACGGACGACACACAATGTAAGAAATTAAATTTTTCTATCAAATTCCCCACAGATTTCCCTTAGCCAGCATAACTGTGACATCGGCTATCGTGAGATGAATAGAAAAGAAGAGAACAGAAAAGCACACTCCGGAAAAGAAGAAAAAAAAAGTTTTATATCTTCCGTCTACTGGGATAATTGACGAAACTGAACTTGCGCTTTTCATGTCTCAATCGTTTTTCGTGTTAAAATCGTGACCTAGGATGTAGATTACATTTATATATATATAGCATTATCTAACGCAGGTATTTTGACATAAAATTGGAATATTTTTTAAACGACTATTTATAAATAACTAAATATTTTTTATTATTGTAAAATTTGGTAAGAAACTTATCTAGAAATTTAACAGTTTATAGTGGTGCATTTTTTTTCAGTTTACGCCTAGAGTAATTCACTTGGCGAAATTCTTAATTTATGGCAATCTATTTTCCTTTCATTTTATTGTGCGCGACGGAAAAAAACAGGTGCATGTTTGTACTTTCTAATAATTTAAAAAAAAGCGCGTAAACCATATTTGGTTTTATTATCGCTTCTAAAAATACGTCAAATTTCAAAACTCGCTTATTTGAGGGGCGTTCAAATGAAAGTGATTCGAGGTGTGTATCCATGAGATGTGTAGCGACAGAAATGAGACAGGTACATAGATACTAACAGCAATATTTAATGATTGAAATGCATACAATGTTTGTTAAAAAATCATCCATTGCATTAAGGCAGGCGTCTCATTGCTTGGGAAGGTTACTAATTCCGTCCGCGAAGAACGATGTGCGGTTGATCTTGAAACTAGTTCATAACTGCAGTCTTTAGGTCCTCGTTGGACTGAAAGCGTTGGACCTTTAGGCTTTTCTTCAGCGGTCCAAAGATGTGATAGCCGCAAGGCGACATATCTGGACTGTAAACTGGATGTTCCAAGACTTTCCACTGTTTACGGGTCAATGCCTCGACACACACCCGGGCGACATGCGGCCTCGCTTTTTCGTACAGAAGGATGACACCGACGACAGCATAACTGCACGTTTGTTTTTGTTTTTGCCTTATGCAGCTTATCAAGCGTTTCGGTGTACCGTTGGGCATAGATGGAAACATGAGGCTCCTTAAACTCCAGTAATATGGGACCCTGGATGTCGAAAAATGCCGTCAACATCACCTTTCCGGCTGAGTGCTGAGTTTTGAATTTTTTGGGCCTAGGCGAGTCGGGATGTTTCCATTGCATGCTAATGGACTTCCCTTTCGGTTGGAAGTGGTGAAATCAGGTTTTATCCCCTGCCACTTCGTGCTGCAGAAAGGCTTCACCGTCAGCCATGTAGCGCACCAAATGTTGTAAACTGAGGCCGATTTGCTGTTTTTGTGGTGGTCAGAGAGTATGCGGGATAGCCATTAGCAGCAAACTTTTCGATACTTCAGAATGTTGCTGACAATATTGTGAACAGTACTGATAGAAACTTTGAACTCATTTTCAACGTCACAAATGAATCGACGTCGATTTGCCTTGATTGCCATGTCAATGTACGTAATCAGTTTATCTGTCACAACCTTGTGCACCTGACCACGCCGCGGCAAATCCGTTGTCTCCAGGCGACCTTCGCTAAACATCCTCGCACACCTCGTCACCGTGGGCTTAGAGAAACACGTGTCTCCGTGCACATCCACCATTCTTCGATAAATGTCTACCAGCTTACACCCTTCCAGTGTTAGAAACTTAATTACAGCTCGCTGATACGTTTTCGACGCAGTTGCATCACACCAGCCATTTTTAATTAATGCGACGTCCTTACGACTAAAGTTAGCACCCATGTCCTTCCGCACACGCATGCGTAGTATATACAGCTTCACTATCGCGTTTGTTTCACGAAACTCCAGAGCAAACGTTTCGCATGCGGCGCTGCGAATCACTTTCATTTGAACACACCCTATATATAAATTCACGTATAGGTTGGGAATTGTTGAATAAAAAGAAATTTAAATTTTTTTGCAGGTATACCTAGAAATACATTTGCTTAAGTGTGATGGTAAAATTTTTTAAAGTTAAAATTCAAAAATTTTTCCGAAAAATTTACCAGAATTACTAAATAATACAATTTAAAAAATAAATCAGAAAATGTATGTGAATCTTATTTGGATTTCGAAATTTGAAAGAAGCAATAGAATAAGTTTAATAAAAAAGAGATATTAATAAATAGATATCGAATTCAATTAACAATGAGGAGTTGAAATTTTGAGAGCTGATTTTTAAAAACTATTCTTGCGATTTAATTGTTCGTGCATAAAAATCGAACGAAAATTGATCGAATGAAAACACAAGGTCCAGTAGAACGTAAGCTACAGAATTATCTCCCCCTTTTTTTCACAAAGTGTACTTAGCTTATTTAATATAAAATAATAAAACAGAACGTATTAATATTCGCAAAATAATAGCAGCAGCACTTAAATCTGATTTAGCATCATAGAAAATTAAAAAAGTAAATACTTTTTATTAATTACGAAAACATCAGAAAGAAGAGTTTAACTTCCTAATATTTTGACCTAAAAATTCAAACAAATTTTCATAAAAATTATAAGTTATATTATATATTTCTTTCTCACTTTGTAATAAAAGAAATGTCCTGCTATCCTTTACAAAAGTCTGAACTTTGCTATCTTATGGATCAATTATATTTTTTAAAGATCGAATTTGTTTATAATACCAGAATTTTTCGTTCACGTTTAAATTAAACATTTTTTACTTAAGCGATACAGGATGATTTAAAGTATAAAAATAATAAAAAAGTAGCAGTATTACTAATTCTACTAATAGGATAATTTTTACCGCAACTAATAGTAATTATGATAATAGTAACAATAACATTTAAATTAGAGGATCATAATCTTAATTGACTTTATGATATAACAAATGAACGGCTGAGCACCTGAATAATCGACTGAAATAATGATTTCCTTTTCATCGGCTTTATTTAACTAAAATATTCTACCTTATCCATGTGGAACATTTTCATTTATATATTTCAAATGCGTAAAAGATATTTGCCGTTAAGTAAAAAAAGCATCGGAATATGTAGTAGTGGGTTTGAGATAATTAACGAAAACGTTTGAACACATCAAAACGATATAGAAATATAAAACAAAACAGCAAGTGTATTAAGATTCTACCGAAGGCAGTAATTTCCTAAACTGCCTGATGTTTGTTTATTTACAACACCGAAGCTTGAACTTAAGAAATTAATTTATTAATCTAAACACATCCAAATTGTGGTTTACATAGCATTGACGGAGCTTACAAACGCACTTAAGGCTTAAAAAAAGTTGTAAAACTCTTTACTAGATTGCCCTTTTAAGTGGACGGCAAAAACTATTTTTTTTTCTTTTCTTTGAAATTTCTTTTCTTGAACACAAAAGAAAGCAAACGCAATGAAAAGAAGACAAGTTTAATAGGCTAAGTTCAAAACAAAGAGAAGCAGCTCTTCAAAGAAAGGAGAAAGAAAACTTTCAACAAAAGAAGTGGTTAGCAAAGCATAATAAGCCACATAGGATCTTCTGTAAAAAGTGAAATAATGTCAATGAAAAAAGAGCTTAGAAACTCCAGTAAACAACTTTCGTATGTACATAAAAGGAAAAACCACACCCATAAAAGTGGTGTAACTGTTAAATTATAACAAATTAACCTTTTCCCACTTCATACTGAAGAAGAATTTCTAATTGCATGCTTTGAGTTTTGAATCGATTTTGTAATCGAAAAACGAGAAATGCGGGTTAAATATTTGAATTCTTTTAGTTATTTTTAAGCAAAAAAGTCACTCTGTTTCCCCGAAGTGATAAGAAATGAAAGAAAACCATTTATTTATCAGAAATAATTTCTTCATAAACAATCGTACCCACTTAGATAATACAAGAATGCAAATGCGTTTTTTCTTTTTCGACTTTGAAGCTTTTAAGAATTTTTTTATTCATTATTTTTCAAACTAACATTTTAAACTCAGTCCATTAAATATTTAAAAGCATTAAAAAATCACCATTTCCTTAAAACGAATCTTTTTTTTTTTAACAATTGCGGCATCTCTTATGTAAACTGTTCATTTTAGAACAAAGTAAGTTATGTTCATTTTAGAACAAAGTAAGAAACATTTGCACATTGA